>OX235273.1:64773062-65074676 GCA_944472155.2 Trichobilharzia szidati
TGGTCATATTATACAGAGTTATCATACTCCTGTCTTCACTTCAAAGACCTCGCTGAGCCTTCCATTGTGGATCACTTGACATGTGGCATCATCACACAGCTGTTGAATAAGGTTGATAAAGCTTTGTGTCGAATCGTAGTGTTGAAGCAGTTCTCAAATCACTTCGCGGTCAACACTGTTGGAGGCTTTATTAAAGTGGGTGAAGTTTAGACAGAGGTTTGTTGTATGTCCTGTTCGATAACGTTGTGTAGCATTGCGATTTGATCCACATATGATTAGCTTTTCCTGAATCCAGCTTGTTCCGAGCGGAGTTCTGTATATAGAGCATCTTTTATTCTCTTCAGGATGACGTCAATGCATATTTAATTAGGCAAGGACAAGAGCATGATTCCGCACCAGCTTTTGTAAAAGCCTATTTCGCTCTTCTTTGATAGTTTGACAACCAGCCAGTGGGTAACTGGCACCATCCCCTCTTCTATTAGTTTCTACGTGTCCATAGAGAGCCATTACTTATCTTACCTCTTCTTCCTGCCTAAGATAGCTATGAAGGTTTCCTTGAGTAAAACTTTCAGAGCTTCAGTGCACTTCCACGCGGGTTTCCCCAGTGATGTGCTGTGCTGCACTGATCCTTCGAAGACCATACAATGTGCATGACATAACACAAGAAGAAATCTGCACGTCACAGGATTCTCACCAGTACTAATCTCATAATTCCAAGGTACTAGATCGCATCCCTGAGTGGGACGTGAGTATCCATCCATTTATGACGAGAACCGAACTAAGAGGGTGCAGTCTTTCGGCGCTCTCTCGTTTTCAGTGATTCTCTACTCTGACTGATGTCACTCACTGACGAAATCGACAGTGACGGTCGCCACAATCATTGTAAGATCCTTTGTCCTTACTGACAAATAAAGTTGAATTACAAGTCAGTTATTAAACTTTATTTCAACACTTTTCTGTCAGAATGAGTCTCTTTTACAATGACTCGATCCATTCATCTCTTCCAATCCAATGTACATGTCATATAAACGTTGATTGAAATGGTCAGATAGCTGCTCACTTCCTCCGTTTCGCCTTCGATCAAACTGATATTCCACACAAGTCGATGTGACCAGTGCACAGACAATCGTGTTAACTAATCACATGCAAATATGCAACTATGTGAGATGTGTGATTAACATACATACAGAAGTAGTTTACTGACTCTGTGAGAAGGAAGTCAGTCTAACTGAATTGTGTTCTCTGTCCAACAATCTTACACTGTCATTAAGTATGCAGATATTAGTTATTGATTTATGAAGGATGTTTAGATGACCACAGAAATGATATTGAAATCTATCGGAACTTGCTTAAAGCGTCAATACCTTGAAAACATGATCAGCGTGTACTAGGTGAAGTGTTGATTTCTATCTATGGAGTAGAACATTTTCATTATATCATGCTATACTCCTCAAACTATAAACTTGCTTGCATCATGTATGTATAAATTGTTGGCCTCTGTAAATCCACGCAATCTCCAATACTATTAATTACCTAAATACAACAATTAGTGATATTTCCTAACATAGTTGTAACTGAGAAGCATAGTGAAACACCTCTGAGTGCATGATGCAATATTCCACTGATTGACATGAGTAGTTGAATACCACTCACATGAATCAAGAGGGCTAGATGATGAACAGGTTGAAGTGAAAAAAGCACTGGACGGTTTGTAGATATGCAGCATCATTCGATTGGGCTCGACTTCTTGATTGTCATTTATAGTGTGAAACACACCATATTTTGTGAACTGAATCATTCTTTTTCAAGTGTTGGTTTGTAGGGATTTGATTGGTTACAGGATTTTCATCATGAGCTGACATCAGTTAGAGAACCATTGGAAAACCTGGGAGTACTGGACAGCTGTTTCGTCCTTGTTTGGGACTCTTCAGCAGTACGCACCCACCTCCAGGGTTCGAACCCAGGACCTCCTGGTTACAAGGCGAGCTCGTATACCATTAAGCCACTGGGACCCGATCCAATGGTCCATGAATTCTAACTTCTGCCAATTCACGACATAGCGCGACCCCTAGCCAATGTCTTTGGCGAGTATTTGTCCTCACGCCCGACCTGCTGCACCCTTCTGGTCACGACTTCTCACTAGAACCCCAGGTGACTACCCACCTGAATAGGGCAAGTCGCTAGTGAGCATCTCATTGATTTTCAAGTGTTGGTTTGTAGGGATTTGATTGGTTACAGGATTTCTGATTGTCCTCTAGTCAAGGTCAGTTCATGTTGAAATCCTCAAACCAATCGAATCCCTGCAAACCAGTACCTGGACTGTCATTTTAATTTGTTGCAATTAGAATCAAACACCTAACTACCTGTTCATCTCTTCTACATTTGAGTGAAAGATGTATTGAAGGACATGGGATAAATATTTATACACAGAAGGGATTATTTCACGTTTGATCATGGGTTGATTTGAGTTAGAGAAGTGATGGAAAATGAGTTGGGTGTAGTGGACTGCTGCTCGAATCTAGTTTCAGACTCTTCGGTAGTATGCACACATGACCCCACCAACGGGAATCGGACCTACAGGTTACGAGGCGAGCTCATTGGCTATTCAGCCACTGAGATGGAATCCATGGAAAATGAAACAGTACCTGTGAATTAACTGACTGGCTGACTGACTGACTGACTAAGTGATTAGTTTAACACGGCCGATAACGTACAGACTGGTATTGCTGAGTAGTTAATTTGTCCTGACGCGAAGAGGAAAATCAGAAGACCACCACGTTCACGAAGATACGTGATACAAGGAAAATTAACTGTCACACAAAGAGTGTTAGTGAAAAGGTACTAAAGTACGAAAGAGAGTGAATTAATTGTACAATGCAAGAGTATATAGGAAATCACTAACACACATGAACCAATAAGAGACATAGTAGTTTTTCTTACCACCACTGGATTCTGATTGGTAATGTCATATGACAAAAGGTCATACATTGTTTATTTAGTTAATGGACAGACAAAATCTATATTGTGAGTTATAATGGAATATCGATCAATATACACATAGTAAAATATATCAGATTGTCAAAACAAAGCAGACATCATGTGACTACATATCACCTCCCCTTTTGAAAAGATTGATGATCAGTAGCGTGCTTTCTCAGGGTTTATTTGAAACCGTTGAGTCTGTTATCGACGACTGTTGCTTCGTCTGCTTGTTGGGTATGCGGCTTCTGCTTTGTCAGGAGTTGTCTGAGCTTCGCAATTTTTCTTTTCTGTTTTTTCGGCTCTAGGTAAGTTAAAAGTGTCTAAAAGTATATCCAGAAGCAGAGATGACTTTGTACCGGTAGGGATATTTGAGCTTCTTGGACGCAACTGATTGTAATGACGGGTCCATAAATCATTACCAACTTTCACGTCGTACATCACTCGACGACGTGGTGCTGCGATGGAACCTTTATTCCAAGGTTTATGTCCTGCTCGATAGTCGTGGACATAGACAGCGTCACCAAGATCAAATTTTCTTCCACTTCGAATTGATGCGTCGGCACGTTTGAGTGCCGGTGGTAACCAGTCGTAAGTTGTGAACTGTTCTTAGTTTGCGTCCGTAAAGAATTTCTGCCGGCAACCTTTTGTTTGGTGTTGACTCGTTAGCCGTTGTACGATACACCATCAACAATTTTTGGACGATGTCAAATGGTTTTCCCTTTCCCTCTGCTTTGAGTAGAGCAGACTGCGAAGTGTCTGTGGGAGGTGGTCTGGTGATATCATTCTAAAGTTTCTCTGATATAACAGTAATGTCAGAGGTAATATCTGGCTGCAGTCGTGCATTGTGACTATTTATCTGCAGATCAGTTATTTCCGTATACCTGGTGTTGTGACTTGACAGGTTGCCAGTAAACTCATTGATCTTCTAGGAGATTTAGGACTGACAGTAGATCGAACTTTCGTTTCATTATGGTATCTGTTTTTGCGTGGCTGATAGAATCCGGTTTTATGACCGATGATGTTACACTTGTGGCAGCGACGGTGTTTGCATGGAAATGACTTTACAAAATGCCACTCACCACAATGGTGATGGTAGGTAGCTGAGTGGTCCACCGAATAGCCTCATGCAGTGGATGATTAGTGAGTCACTGATCGGGAAACACTGAAATGTGTCAGTCTATGACTTCAGGAAGAACCATTCACTGCTAGATGGTCATATAACACAGTTATTTCAATCACCTCGTATACACCAGTTTCTACTGTGGAAATGGCAAGATTTAACTGATATCTAGGGAATTTACATGTTGTTATCGAAGTTTACTGCTAATGACTGAGTAATTTTGGCTAAAATTCGTGACTGGGGAACAGTGAGGAGGCTTCGAGAATAAGCGAATAGTCGAAGGGCTAGTTGACGCTGATGGCCGAGTGAGAAAAGACTTTGGAATCAAGCCAGATGTCCCAAAAACAACGTAAAGAATCCTCGAAATACTCACGTCAATAATACGAATCATGAAATACATGTAAGGACCGAATGATTTCCGGGAGTATTGAATATACGAAACGTCTATTTATATAATGGACACATCAATCCTACAACAGCCAGATGGATAAATACGAACCTGATGAATAAAAATTCATTGTATGCAACAGCGAACATCACACGTGAAGTAATCCAACTACTCTGGTTCGCTATCTCTGCACCGACGTCCATGTTTTCCTGATAGCTATCTAACCAACCAACATATTTGATTGTTTTAACGTGTTCAAGTCGACTGAATGACTGACTGTCATCATTTGAAGCTTGTTGCGTTGATGTTACACATACATCGGGTCTGTTTGGGAGAGTGAATGTCACTAATTAGTTGTAGTGATTTTTACGTGAGCAGTATTCGAGGAATATATGATTGTCACACAGCATGGCAACTGACTATATCGAGAGAGTAGGTGGGTGGGTAGGTAGGTGAGGAGTGACAGACAGAATGCCCACAGATAAGCGACAGTCACCAAACAACAACTACATCTTTATTCACCATCTAACCGCCAAGCAAATATGTGCATAGCGGCTTGCAAAAATAAGTGATCACAGTATCCCATTCAAGAGAATGAGCATTTCACCTTATGAGGTGTAATATTACCGTCTACCATACCACAAATATCCACTTTGCAAAATTATCACGAAATTCAACTTCAATGTCAAATTAAGCATCCTCGACAACACATTCTTTCAAAATGCTGTATTTCGTCACATTTGTGTACACACAATATTTGCTAATCTGACATATTTCAAAATACACACACAATCATTATACTACTTAAATGAGTGATATGAGCGACAATACACTCATTCATCATTCGTTCATTCATGCATCGAGCAGAATGACTGATTGATTAAATTTAATCGATACACGGCTCATCGGTCACACATACTCGCACAGACACACTCGCGCATACACTGTCACCTACACTCACATACATGCACAGATTGTCACACTGTCTCCACTCAAGAATGAAATGAATTCACGAGTATCGTTCTCACCCATTGGTGTGATGTTGCTTGAAGAGGAAGGAAGGAAGAATTAAGGCACCATCACCAATCAGGTGAAGTGATTCAATTCACAAAACATTCACTGCCCTTCGATTGTGAAGATGGTCTAATCTGCATGTGCTCAATTCGTATTTATATTTTTTATTTTATTCATTCACGTTCCCAGTGGAACATAGGACTTCAAGCTAGAGGATCGAAGTTTCTGTAGCAGTGTTTATTTTTACAGGATGAGGTTGCTAGCCTCATGCCCAACCTTTCCTCTTCACCAACTTTAAGCTCTGGCTTAGCGAGGTAAAGGAGTGCGTCGGCCGGGGATCGAACCCCGGATCATGTGCATGGTCGGCGAGCGTCCTAACCGCTATGCCACCGACGCACTCAAATGACCACTCCATTTATATTATTTATATTACGCACAGGAAATACATTCTCTGCTCATATAAATGGGGATGGTGATTATAGACACAGTATACTCAGAATTCACATCATTCTCCTGATTTGACTGGTGAAATCCAGTCAGTGTGCCTCCTACTGATTATTTTCAGTGAATGGGAAGCCTATGTAGAATATTTTCGCCAGCTGCTTAATTGTGTGTGACATGGAAATATTCTGCCGATTTCCTCTTTCCACTCGGAACACTAGTGGATAATAATCAATAATAACAATAACTGTAATAGTGGGACGAGTGCTGATGCTGATTGCTTTTCTCTGGACATACTTTTGCTCATTTTAGGTGATAAAATGTCTCACAAACTCGGAGATCTACAGAGTGGAAGCTGACACGTTGGTGTAAGTGTCAGACTTTGGAGACACGACTTCAAGTCAACAGTGAGAATACAAAAGTTTTGAAGGTGCACAAACAATAACAACAATAATAACAGCAACAACAGCGACAGCAACAGCGTGTAGCTGCATGTAGGTGAAACTGATAATTGAAGGAATGTGAAGGAAGGCATCGATTTTACTTAGGAGACAGCAAAGTTTTGACTACAGGTGTCAGAGATGAAGATGTCAAGGTTGGTGAGGATGGGGGAAGCATGTTGCTGCTATATTTTGACTGAACTAGAACACACGTATATCTTAGTACTTCTTCGCGTTTATATTTGTGTCCTAACGTTGTGATTACTCGACATCCACAACGTAATTCAAAAGGCACTTGCGAAGGAATACGACAGTGTATTATTGCAGCAATCAAAATTCAAAAATCGAGCGAGTACAAAAAGTATCAATTGTTAAGATGCAAGATTTAGAGTAATAAACAAATCGAAGTACAATTACACAATGAAAGTATATTGCGATGATGAGTAATAAAACGGGTCACTACAAGCATGACAAGCGTTAATTATTCTGAAGTTAGTGTGGAGTCTATTGAACTCAGGGGGATTTGGATTTTCCACACTAATGTCAAAAGAGTGTGTGGATCGTGGGAAGCATTTCGATCAGGCTGGTGGAGACATTGATAGATAGCTGCCTTCACTGTCGAATGGATTACCATCAATTATATTCCATAGGCAATACGAAAGGCAACACAGGATATGGATCGAACTCTATTTTCACAGCTACATATGTGCAGCGACCAATTCTGGTGTTGACTTAATTTAATCTCGTGCTGCTAGTATTTGAAATATCTATTCTTCGAATGGAAGGAATTCAGTCTTTGCAAAGACGACGGTATCTCCTCATGTGCGTATTGTAGTGTCTGAAACCGAAAGCAATCCATGAATAATGCTACCGGTAGTCATGGACAAGGAAGATATTAACTGAGCTCACACTGAATTATGTCTGCATTCCAGTAGACTGAGAAATCGTGGAGCCAGCTGAAGTGCACTATTGAGGACAGGGGGAAATGAAGATGTGCTCCAGAAGCCTTATGAATCACGAGGGATCCATAGCAATAGTAATGGCGATGAAGTAACAGATCGTTTGTCATTTGGAGTTTCCCAGTCACATTATTATTACTTTGGGTTCCAAGTGGAACATTGGGTTCTAACTGCACATCGCCATTTTTGTCCTGTCCTCATCAGTCCTGCTTAGCCTGCCTCATCATTACGCATAAGCTCTTATCTCCTCATCTCTCGATCACTCTTGGACACTAGACATGCCATTCGCATTTCGGTTTCACCTGACGAAAGACCTGGCGTGCGACGTTATTCAAACGTCCCTTGAGGGGAGAAATTAACCTGACAGGTGAATTTCTCTGGAGTCGGATTTGAGTGAAGATTAACTGTTGCGTGGATTCGGGTTAAGTGGGTAGTCTCATGGTGATTCCATTGTTTAACCTCTCTAATATTTCCACAGTTTTGATGATATTAGATGGTTGGAGGAAATCGGCAGGAAGCCTTGCTTGACGTAGGTTTCGTGCTAGTTGGCATTCACCAGTCATCAAGGCGCATCTGCGACATTGAAGGAACTCATGTTCCCTTCTGACTGATAGAATTCAGTCTGCACCAAAGAAAGGACTAGACACATTACACTAATTACTAGTGTCCAGTGAAATTATTCCCACAGTTTTCCATGACCTTCTAAGCTCATCAATATTTCCAACGTTGGTTTACGGGGCTTCAATTGATTTGAAGGAAGATTTCAGCAGTGGTGGCAAATTGGCGAAGACTTCCAAACATGGAGGCAACAGTTATTCACTACTTCATGATTTGTCAGCTGTTATGTCAAGAGATTCATGATAATCTTGTCGGTGATGGAACAATGACGGGACAAGTACAATGACGGGGCGTACATGTGTGGTGAGAGATGGCTGCTAGCCAAATTGGTAGGCAGTAATTGACGTCAATGTTTATGTCCCAAATATTAGTCATGTGAAAACAAGGTCAAAGATGGACAGCAGACTTTGCTTAGGCGGATACAGTTAGCATATGGATGATCTGACACAGCCACAAAGAGATGCAAGGTTAACTTTCTGTGAGAAACAACCAATCAAAAGACTGTATTTTCTACTAACAATAATCTACAATAATGTGCATTAAAATCTATAAATATGTGTTGATTTTCTTTAATACACGACCTGTTGTCTGGCCCTTGTCTTCTGTCGTTACAATTGGTGTCGCTGCCTCCGAACAGTGAAGATCCCATGGCCAAATGCGTTCGAAGAAAGAGACATGCGGAGCTTCTTACGTGACTTCGAGGCCTTTTCTGAGTTGGTGGGTGTCAAAGAACAGGCGGCGAAGGCGGTTGTGCCTGAGACGCTGTTGAGAAGCCGAGCGAAGGCGGCATATGACAGCGTAGAGAAGTCAGATGGCACAGCTTCCTGGAAGACATTGGATGAACGATTGGTTTGGGAGTTCGACAGTCCAACAGACAGACAGCTGGCAATGCAGCAGTTCCGTTCAACGAAGCTTGGACCTGATGGAGATCCGTTAGTGTTGGCGGTGAAATTGACCAGTCTACTTTGACGTGCGCTTCCCACTTTGGACGAAGAATCAGAGGCGCAGTTGCTGAGTTCCCAGTTCATCGAGAGTGTCCCAGACCACATTTCTCAGCAATTACAACTGGTTAACGCTACGCAGCCGATGGATATTAGTGAGCTGGCGAAGGTAACTAGACAGCTGCTGAGCACAACTGTAGCTGCTATAGAGCAACCAAAACCAAACGAATTCAAGCAGAAAATTGATGCGTTGCAGCGGGAAGTGGCGGCGTTAAAGTTGGGTGACAGGAAAGATAGATGTTTTGAATGCGGTAAGCCGGGACACTGGAGGAGATACTGCCCAGAAAGGCGAAAAAGAAAAAGTTTCAGACGGTATAATACGTGTTCTTTCTCTCGTATAAAACTAGATGTAGTGGGGGCTATCGAGGAAGGGGTGGTGTATTCGAAGTTGCGGGTGAATGATCAAGAAGTGGTATGTTTAGTAGATACGGGGGCGGCTGTGTCTCTAATAGATAAGAACTTATTTACAAGTGTTAGTCCATGTTCATTGACAGTACAAACGGTAGGTGGGCACGTATTACGTATCACGGGTAGATCGAATTGCACGGTCGTGGTTGGCAGCTGCGAGGTGACGTTCCCCTTCATTGTTGTGCCCGAATTACGACGGACGATACTTGGCGCGGATTTTCTGCGGGAGATTGGTGCGATAATTGACGCGCGAGCGAAGGTTGTGATCACGAAATACGGACGTATCAGCATGTATGAGACCAGTGAGATAGCAGTGGTTAACCTGCCGAAGGTACACAATATGACAGAGTTAATTAATAAATACGATCATCTGCTTACTGGAGATGGGGACCCATACGGTTATTGCGATAAGGTGAATCATGAAATTCCGTTAAGTGGCCCGAAAGCAACGTCATTTACCACGCGAAGAGTTCCATGTCATTTAGAAGGCGAAGTTGAGCGACAGGTGCGAGAGATGTTAAAAGATGATATTATTGAAGAAGCTGATAGCCCGTACAACTCTCCAGTGCTGTTAGTAAAAAAGGCGAATGGGAAGTATAGATTATGCGTTGATTTTCCACAGTTAAACAGTATGCCAGAGTTAAGACCGTGTGCCATGCCAATAGAAGTAGAAACTTTAGATCGCCTACAAGGCGCAAATTTGTTTTCAGTTCTCGATCTTCGCTCAGGATACTGGCAGGTACCGATAAAACCAGGTGATAGAGATAAGATGGCATTCATCGTGGGTCAGACACAATATCGATTTAAACGCATACCGTTTGGACTAGCAGGTGCACCGTTTACGTTCAGACGACTGATGACGCTATTACTTAAGAACTTGAAAAACGTTGAGGTGTACGGTGATGATCTCGTCATATATAGTCAAAACGAAAACGATCATGTGAAACATGTGGAAGCCGTGCTGCGACGCATTGAAGAGTTTGGACCGCGCTTCAACAAAACCAAGTCTCAGATAGCCAAAAAGAATGTAACTCTTTTGGGTTGGTTGCAAATGGTTCCAAGTCGAATATGTTACATCTGTCGTAGTGAGAAATGCAAAGATTTTCACCTACTAGACGTTTAGTAAACGCCCTTTGTAGACTTTCTAATTTGCGCCTGTCTTTTACGGAGACACTGTTCATGATAGGAGGACAAAATTCAAGTAAGGGCCTTATGCATAACTTGTACAGCATAATTTTGGATTCACACGTCTTAAAGTTTCGAAATAAAAACCCAAAGAGCCTTTTGACTTTTGGTACTTGTAATTTAACGTATTCCGTTAGGCTAAATTCTGGAGTGTATTTCAGACCCAAGTCTGTTGTAAGCGGTAGACGAGGAATATGATTGTTGTGTAGGGAGATGGAAAGTTCGGATGAAATGCTTTGGGAGCATAGCACACCACATTTTTTTAAAATAAACTTCATTTTCCACATGTTACACCATAATTGAACGCTATCAAATCATCCTGAATCCTATCAAATACATATGACACGTCATTTCTGAGTAAATTATATAATATTTTTATGTCATCAGCAAATAGGAAAGGTCTGCCATGCTTAAAATGTCGCGAATGTCATTGAAATATAACAGGAATAACAGTGAACCCAGGACACTACCTTGTAATACTCCACTTGCTATCCGAACAGGGTTGGATGTGTGGAGACCTAACCTGAGCATTTTCATCCGATTGCTTAGGAACGAACTGCGCCAGCTTAACAATGAACTTTGGATCCCATAAGACTGAACTTTTGATACTAACAGTCGGTGGCTTACAGTGTCAAAGGCCTTACTAAGATCTAAGTATACAATAATTTTGATCATACCGGAATCTTTAAGTTGTGAGGTGTGATCGAAAGATTGTAAATGGCATGTCATGCAAGAACGTGAATTCATGAAACCATGTTTATAAGGAGTGATAAGTTTCTTTTGAGAGAGGAAGTCGTAAATGGTATTTTTCATGATCTTTTCCAGAACCCTTGAAATAACAGAAGTTAGGTTAATGGGTCTGCAACTCATGACACTTGAACGGGAGACTGACTTATACCTAGGGGTAATGTGAGTGGTTTTCCATGCATCAGGATATGTTCCAGTTGATAGAGGGGTACAGAAGAATTCAAGAAAAAGAATTGGAATGTCCTCACCACCGTATTTTAAAAAAGTTGAGATAATCATATCAGGGCCAGGGTTGTTTGAACTTTTGAGGGAAGTGATTGCTTTCTTAATATTATCAAAAGGAAAGCTGATAATTTCTAAAGTTTTTTGTGAACGTATAGGGAATAGAGGTTATGGCAACGTATTATCATCATAGGCATATGACCGTTAGAATAAGGAGTTTAGAAACTCAAAAAGGCAGAAATTAAACGCCATGTACAAGGTCATTGATGGAGTGAGACGCTCAAAGGTCATTTTCGCCCATGTTAGTCGGCCATGTTGGATTGCAGTTCTGTAGCTGTTCATGTACAAATCGATTTTTCCGTTTATCCAGCACTTATTCACCACGTATCTTGATGCACATTGTTTACAAATGTTGCGTTTCGCTTCATTGTTGTTTCCGTTTCTGTTAAAATTAGTTATTTCGTTTGTTTCGAAAGTTTTTACCAGCAGGTCAGTGCATTCATTTCATTGTAATTGTTTCATACGCTGCATTCATGCATAGTTTCAGTGTTTTAATTGTTTTTCAGCTATTAATGAATTAGTACTGTGTAGAAATCTCGGAGATTATGCACGTGAACATGTTTGGGAGGCATAAGCCATTGTTTCCAGTTCATTTTTGGTTGCCGTTATTGCTGCTGGCTCAGTTGGTTACTTAATATGTAGGAATCTGGAAAAAAATGTCTCTCACGTTCATGTTTACAGCATGCAACAATCTACGAATGAATCCGGTGAAGAGAGCACCATCAGGGTTGATATTAGCAAAGTTTTCGAAGGACTAATTAAACCCAGAGAATTTAGAACCTGGTTTGAAGTTTAAAAAGCTTTGGAACTTTTCGACAAGGTGTCTGTTGTCAGCTAAAAAATCAGGTATATTGTGAGAGAATCAAAAGCAAGGATGAGCCAAATGTGAAGCATGAATGTGTGGTGTTTGTATGTACTTTTGGAAGCAAAATTAGGAAGCAATAGGAAATCCCTAAATGATTGTTAATGCCTAGTGTACTAGATCCAAACGCACGAACTAGGACTGCCTGTAGTAAACGCGGAGTTAACAACCATTTTATTTGTTTCAAAAGGATTTGAAAAGCGGATAACGTACGATGATCTGGTGAGTGTTCGGTAAGAATTTAACTAGCAAGAATAACGTCTCGGATTTTGGTTTACAATCGGTGGTTTTTTCGAATTTACAGCCGTCTGAGAAGCTGATTATTAATCGGGGTGAAAAAATTGGCTGGTTACAAATTGCTTGTTTCAGTTCAAATAATGAAATTCCTATTTTTCGGATGCTTGTGATTTTTCCATGGTTATAAACACGGTTGCCTATGATTTATAAGAAAACTTTAAATAAATTTTCCTTGAACCAGTGGTCTTCTTTTTCTTGGCGAAGCATCTATTGAGACGATTAGGTAGCAAAGTAGAATGTTTTGTGGTTGAGAATCGTAGTCGTTGGGTTTCGGATTTATATCGCGCATCCAATTGCTCTAACCCTATGAATAAAGCTTTTTCCTCATGGTGCATTATGATATCTAGAAACCATAAGCACACTGCCTTCGATAAATTTATTTTTACTTTTTAAATGACAGCAAATAGTGAGTCATTTGAGGCGATAGGATGAATACCTCTAAACGCTTTCGTGTAGAGATTAGGATATGTTTATTTTCTCGACTAGGAGACGATCTTTTTACCCAGAAAGCTCTCAGGATGTCCGCTTTCACTTTGTAATTCAAAGATAACGTTGAGTTGCTCACTTAGGTAGTAGCAAGGGGGTAGCTTTAGGTAATGCGTCATAGAAGTAAGCAGTGTATGTTTATAGTGTCGAAATATATCAAACATTGTAAATCTGGTCAAGTTGTAGTTCTCACATATGAGTTAGTTTTTTAAATAATGAGTGTACCGTGCTAGCGTTTGTGCTCGAAACGTCATCAGTTAATATAACTGTACAACACTGTCTGATTTAACAAAATAAAATCTTATCCATAATGGAGTTATACTCTACCACAGTGCCCAAGTTTTATACTTATATCAGCGTTTACCTTGGTTTGCATACCTAGCTCATGCATGCGTGTGATACACATTTAAGGCTAATACGCTGTTTGATGAATTAGTCCGAGATACTTAAAGTCAGACTTGAGCTCTATATCACTGTCATCAATTTTGCAACGGTCATAGGAATTAACAGCTTCACCTGACTTTCTCTTACATCGGAAACTGAAATTGACAGTCTGACATTTGGAAGGATTTAGTTTAAAAGCATTTTCTGACTACTAATAGAGAGCTGTTCATCTTAGTACAGTGTAGATGCGAATTAAAAGACACCGGAATAGTTAGTCCGCGCACTTGACATATTTCATTTCGTATGCATATGTACATTAAGTTCGTCAAACAAAAATACAATTGGTACTGGACGACTATAATGGAGAAAATGTTGTGATGCAAGACTGCAGCTGCATCTAAATTACTTCTACCGTGTTTATAGGCGAATCATTTGAGATCGTTAAAGGCTTTAAGTGAAGGTTGAAGATTAAGTAAGAGTAACTTTTCCATAGCTTTTACAAAAGGGGAGGTAATAGCAATAGGTCTAAATTTAAAACATTATTTAATATTCATAAAGTAGATATGCAAACAGCGCAGTTGTTGATCATAGAAATGATGGATATTAGATAACATCACATGATTCAACGGCATATTAGAAATAGATGAAAATTGTTTCTTTGCTCACTGTCAAATGAACAGTCTATTTGATGATGTCACTGCATATTAACAGACTAGTGAAGTAGCTATCAAGCCTAAGTTATTACATTTACTTGTACTTCATACTTGGCGTTTAACAGTGTACAGAATTGCAACTGGCTAGATAAGGCGATTTTAGCGTATCGAACAGTACAGAATTATTATTTAAATTGCTAAATCTTAGTTTTTACAATGTGCTACTGTATAGAAACAGACACGAAATCTTACGAAGGGCTAAAGTAACAGTCTCATAATACTATAGTAAATCTCCATCCCTCTAACTAAGCTTAACATGCATTGATCCGAATTCACTTATTACAAAAGCACATAGTATAACGACGCAGTGAAAAAGTCTAGAGGAAGTAGAATTGAAGAGTATATTAAACATTTCATTAATTTACAAAAGAAAATCCCGATGAAGAGTAATAACGTTAGTTTGACCGAATGATATTTCCGCTGGTTTCATATTCGACAACCTCCGTATACCTGAAAAAAATAAAGCACATGTAAGGACTAGCACAACATGAATTTATGAAAGATAATTCTACATATTAGCACACACTGAATACACTGATTCTGTTAATACTAAGTAATATCTCGTGCAAATAAATGTATTTGTAGTTTACAGCTGTTTATTATATTGACACTATAAGCATCAATAGACCTCATATGTTTACCAGTATTAAAGGATTACACGCAAATATCAAGACAATCTTTGAAGCTTCCATACTGTTGAGGCGTCATACTCTCATTAACCTTAGTTGCAGATCAACTTCACACTGAATACGTTTACATCAAATGAAGTATTGCAAATGTGTAACTTTGAAATTGATCCATAATCTCATTAATGTCTAATGAGCATAGTTTTATGAATCCTACAGAAATTACATTCTCACATTAAGGAATCTGTAGCCATCAAATATAAGGTGAACATGCTTCAACTCTAAACAGATATGCACAGTGTTAGCAGCATTGAGAAGCACTTAAAATATTGTAAGATACGCAGACCTGTTGTGTTGATGAGGATAACAATGACATATAATGCAACCTAGACATTCGATCGTGACATTGCATCTGTACTGCTTCATGTTAATGGAAAATTCATCACCACTACTGGTGATCAAAAACAGTGCAGCATTAAGTTTACAGTGCCAGTGAGAATGGCATAACAGACAGTAGATTGATAGTAATAGAGTTGACTAGATTCAGTTCTCATAATCGACACAATCCATGTGTATAATGATACTATACACTGAATTAATGCACTAAGTGGTACAATAAGGAAATTTAAACGAGTGATTGCCTTCTCCACGGCACTGCACTTGTAATAATCATGACAACCACCTAAGTTTGCTAGCCAAGCAGTCAGCTAAGGAGACAATGGCACAATATAAATAAAGTTGAGGTATTTTTTATACATTGAGTCCACATAACTCATATTACACTACACCAAACAGTGCAAATATACATGAGATCCATTTAGAAATAACCTCTCAACTTACGATAATTCCTGTCCAAATATACATATGGTGAGACATATCCACATGATTACTTCTATTCCCACAGAAGGTTCTGTTAGCATTTACAGGTGATTTCGAAGTAATGATAGAATTCTTTTGTCAAAAAGGACTGTTCTTCACACGAAAATAGGCTGAATTAATATCCTGAGACGTGAAGTCTCCATTGAATGATACCATGACGAAAGGTGCAGCATCTGAATACAGTAGATTATTTGTGTAGATGAAATTACCCTTCAACTATCCTATCTTTCTCACTATAGCAATATTCTGCTACAGTTCGCCGGAAACACTGATCGTTGCAACCAATATGCTAGGGGGTGTCGCAGTCAGATTACATGACGCGGACACCAAAATAACAGGCCAGAAAATGGGAATTCTCATCAATCCAGATAACATATAACACAATTTCATTAAAAATTATTGACAAAAAAAAATTTCCACTGGAAATTTTAACAGCGCTACTAGAACATGGCATTTAACGTCTACCACTCAAAAATTATTTTAGGGTAACTAGAAGTCTCACCATTTTCTAAAATGAATTGTATATCCGTTTTACGAGAGATTAGCCTTTTGCGATAAAGCCTACAGATTGTAGTGTATTTAGAGCTACCTTTAAGAGCTGCATTTTCTTGTCTGATTAGGACTTTGTCGTATATTCATGAGGCATGAGAAGTCGTATTCTCTGTGGTACTGTCGATGCACCTTTCGCAGCTTAGCATTCACTTTTATGAGAATGAAATTCTTTATCTTTTCTCTTGGGTTGTCTTTACAATTAGGAACAAGTTAATCAAAGCACACAGATACATTCTGGTAAAAGGCTAGTAGAATAGTGTCTACGTTGCTATTAGAAAAGAAAAGGTCCCAGTCTGAGCTTCTAATGAAGAAGTTAGATACGTCCCACCTAGCTTTTCCGGAGCATATGAATGTCTTGCGCAGGGTAGAGCATTAAGATGAGTCGAGCTTGGTATCGAGGGCGCAGATTATTGTGTTGTGGTCACTACCAGGAAATGGTTGGCTGATGTCTATGGTATATATATATATTTATTCCTGTTTATGTGGGAACATACCAATTGTACAGGCATGGATAAGTTATGATATAAATTACACATATTTCAATGAATGCTGAATTTACAGTTTGTTTGTTCTTTCTGACATTAGAGTCAGTCGGAACAGTCTGCTAAATAGCCTGTTTGTGTAACACATAAAGAGATATAGAAATATTGTCTTCGCATTAACAAAAAACCCAGACACCAGATGAATGTAATATAAATATCTGGGAAAAATAAAGCTTGAAGTCAATCCTCCTATATAACTTTGTTGTGAACAGCATCCTTGAGTTAAAGTTTATTGATGTGTTACTTTGAGATCAGTGATGTATTTATTCCATTTTTTCAGCACTCTTATCGTAGTTTTATAACTGGAAAGAAATTCGATCGTGGATACGAAAACTAGACAAGGTCATGTCGGATTGTTTTACTGCATGAAATGGGGCCGAGGTCGATTCCAGAACTTTCCATTGGCGCCATTTGTGTCAGCATGACAAACTGTACACGTAAGTTGAGTAAGACATTGAAAACTGTCTGAAATCCAGTTGCTTCTTTATTTCAGATCATGAATACTCCTTGTACAGAATGTTGGCCAGCGTCTTCAAATGGTAGTATCGGATCATTCATGGAGTTTGAGTGTGAATTTACTTAAATGGTCAGGAGTACAGCTTCATTTCAGTTTAAATGTAGGGCTGTTAGACCTCGACCAGTAGGTAAATAGAAGTGTAGGCTCAGCAGCGGAATACCAGGAAGAGAAAGTACATGAACATGAAATGAACATTAATGTTTTATGTATATATAAATGTTTATAAATGTATGTCACTGTATAGTAAACATTACCTATATTCTAGTAGTGTTTTCATGTATTTTTGCGAAGTCTTAGAGTTATTTAATGTGTCATAATATATATAGTAATGAGTCTAAGCGTTATAGTTTTCTAATAACTGACGCGTTTTAGAACTAAGTGGTGCGGTTTGATTGGCATAGTCATTGGGATGAAATGGTTTATTAAGGTTATGATAGAGTGACAGGTCTTTATTTCTAGAGGCAAACTGTTCCAGATCTTAGAATACATGACTGTGAAGAAGTTTGCACTGAGTGCTGTTTCACAGCTTTTCCTAGATACTGTGCACGTTTGGCTACACAGGTTATAAGAGCCTTCCTGTGAGAACTGTATCTCCTTGCTGTCTGAGAATGATATTTTATGCAGGGCTCTAAAGAAGGATGTTAGATTGTTGCTAAGTCGTCTCTTCCAGAGTGGGTCGATACTGGGAGTTACACACCTTGATGTGTAGTCCTTTTCGCAGTCAAATCCTAGTGGTTTGGACGTGAAGTATCGTTGGACACTTTCTGTTTTAAGCTTGTCACTTACGCGAGTGCTGCTGAGAATAAATGGACAATATTCTAGTAGTGGTCTGACACATGTTTTATATAATATAAGTTTCTCTTCGTAGTTGTGGAAATTCCTGAGTATGCATCCTAAGAGCATCCTCGATTTACGCATCTGTGTAGCCACTTGCTCAGAAAATGCCAGGTCACTAGAGTACCTGAGTCCTAGGTCAACAACACTTTGGAGTTTAGGCAAGTCAATAGGTTCAAGTACCAGCTTGATATTTATTGAGGGTGCACCAAAACAGATCCAACCACATTTTTTAAGGTTGAATTTTAGGTTCCATGTGGAGGACCATGAAGTTACTCTATCTAGTTCTTTCTGAACAGCATTCTAAAAGTATCCTAAGTCATCACAGCGGAACGTGTAAGCCACTTTAAGATCATCTGCAAAGATGAACGGTTTACCAAGCGAAAAACGGCTGCATATGTCGTTGACATTCAGAGTGAATAGAAGGGGGCCAAAGACGCTACCTTGAACTACTCCAGAAGTGACTAGACTACGCTTAGAATTTACAGACCCCAGTCTAACTGCCTGGGACCTATTGTTAAGGAATGATTCAAGCCATTCTAATAATGGGTTACATATTCCTAAGGAGTTCAGCTTATTGATTAGAAGCAAATGGTCAACGCGGTCAAAGGCTTTGGATATGTCGAAGTAGATGACTAGTACTAGTTGTTGTTTGTCTCGGTTGCTAGTTATATAGTTAAAGAAGTCAAGCTGACAGGTCACGCATGATCTAGATTTTAGGAATCCATGTTGGTTGGGACTTAGAATATTGCAGCTGAGCATATGTTTGAGAATATCACCTTTAACTACTCTTTCCATAATTCTAAGTGCTATGGGTGTAATATTGATTGGCCTATAGTTGTTGACTTCAGTTTTCGATCCGGATTTGTGTTTGTGTATTATAAATGTGGTTTCCATTTATCTGGATAGGTTTGGCTTTCTAGGGACATTGTAAAGATCTTGAGTAATAAAATGGAAATGTCAGAACTACCGTGTTAATAAAAATACGATGGTATACCGTCAATACCAGCACTACTAGAGCTTTTAAGAGTTTTAAAAGCTTGGTTAATATTAGAATAAGTGAAACGAACTGTACTGATTTGTTTCAGCGCTGGAGACGAAGGAAGTTCCATTGTAGATTGTAAACCGAGAAGTGGACTTGTGGGCTTAAGGTAGTTAGCTGCAAACGTCTCGTTAAACAGTTCACACTTGTCTGCATGGTTGTTGTACAGTTTACCCTTGTTTATAAGGAGAGAAATTTTATGGCTTTGACGATTCATTCGTTTCTTTAGGATTTCTGTGAGAGCACCCACTCTGGTGGTGCTGGCTAGTGCGGGGCATTCTTCATTTCTCATACGCAAGTTATGAGCTTGCGAGATGGAGCTAAGAGTACTAAGTATTGACCCTAGTATACTAAAGTCGCATCGTCTGAAGTAACTTGTTGACAGTCTCTTCAGTTTCCTACGATCCTTTGGCTTTATGAATGACTTTCTATGTGGGGAAAACATTAGCGTTTGAAATGGGATGACAGCATCTAAGCATGTGTTGGAGTTATAGTAAAAGATGTCTAGAGCTTTCGAGAGGTTATCAGTATGGAAGTACTCTCTCCATTCTGAGGATCTTGACATTGATTTCACTAGAGTCCAGTCTGCCTTACTGTAATTCCTGTATGTTATCTGTTGAAAAGTAAGGGTATGGGCTGCATTGCTACTTGGTGGATGTGGCAGTGCACACAGCACTGTTTTGTGGTCGCTCCCTGAAAACTCAGAACCCACTAGGGTTGAAAGGGGACTTATATTGTGGCAGAAGATTAAGTCTAGTACGTTATTGCCTCTCGTAGGGGTAGTGACAGTTTGTTTCCAGCCAAGTATATCCAGTGTGCCTAAGTCGATGTCTTTCAAGAAAACCAAGTCCAGTATATTTCGGTTTCGGGTGGGTTTTGGAATACTTTGTGTCCACCCACATAACTCCACTGCTGTAGCGAGGAGGGGCACTGATGGGCTCCCTTGAAACTTCAGGCATGTTAAAATCACCTCCAATCACTTTATAAGTAAAGTTTAATTTCGACGTGTAATGAAAGGCTGCACTTATTTCACTTAGCAGTTCACTGTCGTGGTTGGGTGGGCGATAGGTGCAACCTAATAACAGGGTTTGCTGTTTATTTATGTACAGTGTCACCCATAATGTATCGCATATATTCAGGTTAGAGTTATCGTAGTGCACAGCTCTGCAGCCAGATTTAACATAGATAATGCATCCTCCACCCCGCCCAACTGATCTGTTCTTCTCGAAAAATGAGTAGCCTTCGCAGTGAAAGAAATCATCATTTATTTCACTTGTATGTCAAGCTTCACTGATCATTAGTCCTGTAAGTTGGTTAATCACTAGTAGGGACTGGATGTATGCCATCTTGTTTACAGCCAACCTGGCACTAATAAGAACTATGTTAGGATTAGCCGGGTCATATCTTAGGAGTTTAGCTATGTCTTGAAGTAGCTGGTGATGAGATTCAGTCATAGTGTCCTCAGACGACAATGGAATGTCTATTTCTGTAGATGCGCTAGGAAAGCTAGAAGTGCAGGGGGTGAATTATATTTTCGTGTTTATGCAAGTTCGGGCGTAAAAAGATTGGTTGTCAGAAGAAAAGTAGATAGAGGGTTGTTGATGAAGAAGAGAATTACCTGAGTCATGTAACGAGAACTCGAGGCAGTAATTAGGCATTGCTGTATCAGCTGTCATATCTTTATCGGGGGGCGAAACCTGTGGAGAGTGGTGAGCATTTGTAGTATGTTTGAGGTCATGTTGTGAACCTGAATAAAAAATGCTAATGTTTCAGCAAAACTGCTGACCGCTGGATGGTCAGCCCCGTTGGGTGTGGGCATGTAAATAAGTGGAGGCGGCCTACCAAGCAGGCTAAACTGATTCGAATTGTTGCCATTTACCTTACCACTATTCCACGGCCTATAGTTACGTGTCTCAATCTTATTATTTATGATGGCACGAGGGCTCGATTTTTTGGACAGGCAGCGACGAGGCTCGGATTCTGTTTTACGGTTTTTATACCTGCCGGCTTTGTGAATATTTGTTTCTAGAGAGACGTGTGATATCACGCTGTGGTCGTCTGAATTAGTGTGTGGCATTTGTCTCTTATTCTGCATTGTCTTTATGGACTAACTGGTAGCCGCATTCTGCAATTTCCTGGAATTGAGACTACTTGGATTGGCGAATACTGGGTATGATATACTGCAATTTGTCATTGGGGTACAGGGATCGTTTTCAGAGGAGTCTAGATTTACGGTCGATTTCCTTCTTAGTGTACGGCTATACACTGAACCATTTTCGGACCTTATATTTTCACGCAAGTTCGTTTCCGAATACGATGTACTTTGTAAAGAAAGATCCACACCCTTTTGCTGTGTCTCAACAGAAGTTTGGGAGCTCAGGGGTGTTGTAGAGGAGCTGGGATTCACGGTTTTAGGATCAGTCATATAAGTCATTCTTCGGATCTGTGTTTTGTCACGAGCTAACTTAATCGTATGGTAACGCGTATTTTTCAGTAATGTTCGCCTTCTGTAAAAGATGTCAGCATTAGAGGACGAGTCACATTTCAACATAAGTGGGAGATATTTATTTTTCTGAGTCGATGGCAGCTGCATGAGACATTATTCATAGAGCATGCATTTAGAAGGCTGCTCTTCACCTTGTTGATCTGTGCATTAACCTGTATATTATACACAGCTATGTTCCTCTCGCGCACTACACGTTGATATACCTCAGTTGCAAGGTAGTTTATCAGGTTTACGGTTAGTGGTAACATATTAGGTGAAGTACTACTGTAACAACAGAAGACAAGGGCCAGACAACAGATCGTGTATTAAAGAAAATCAACACATATTTATAGATTTTAATGCACATTATTGTAGATTATTGTTAGTAGAAAATACAGTCTTTTGATTGGTTGTTTCTCACAGAAAGTTAACCTTGCATCTCTTTGTGGCTGTGTCAGATCATCCATATGCTAACTGTATCCGCCTAAGCAAAGTCTGCTGTCCATCTTTGACCTTGTTTTCACAAGACTAATATTTGGGACATAAACATTGACGTCAGTTACTGCCTACCAATTTGGCTAGCAGCCAGCTCTCACCACACTACTACTGCCGGTTTCACTAGAAAGAGCTAGTTTTGATATCTTAACTTCAAGCCCCCTAATAATAGAAAATATTTCTTCGATTTTATCTGCACAAGTAGGTGTAGAACAAGAAACTGGATTAGTGATAGGAGTCAAAATATTTGCCATGTGATTCATATCGCAAGACGCTTTATAGGAGTCTATGATGCCTGGATCATTAAATGTAGTATCACTATGTATACCATCCATGATGCTGAGGGCAGTTTAATGTCCGGACTTAACGTATGTACTGCAGCAGACATGTATTTAGTTGTCAAATCACTGGGTGTAGTGCTCTCACTTACTGCAGGCCTATTTGGTTTGTGTTTTTCACCGGGATTTGAAGCACACAGTGGAGTGAGACGCTTAGTTTGGACCATTGGCATTTTGAACAGCTTAAATTCCTAAATATAAAAGAATAAGCAAAGTCTCTGTAAGGTCCATTTTAGAGTGTTGGAGATTTAAACTGCCTAGTTCTGTATGCAATTAACTGTTTATACGGATAAAAATGTTGAACTAGAGTACAAAGACACGCTATACAAATACTGTAAATGCAAAGATGCGATAAAAGTGGCGCTTAAGTAGACACTAACTATAATGGACAATTATATTCGGAGAAGTTATATTTTATGAAAGAATAGGACTGAATATTATGGAAAAGATTTTATTTTCATAAATCACACAGTGTTGTACAGTAATATTATCTGATGACGTTTCGAGCCCAAATTATTGATCATAATCGTATCAAGTCAGTCACAACTTTTGCTTCATTTTTAGAGGCTGACGGTATTGACGTTCGCGAATCGTACGGAGTATAATAACGCAAGATCTTATACCAACAACCTCTATAGTACTCCTTCCTCATGTACCAAAGACAAAGCAAAACGCCACAAATGATCGTCCAAAGTACGAGATATATTTCGGGACCAAATCGTAAACCAAGATGAATGCTTGACTGGTTAGTGATCGTGCACGAACGTGACACGATGGAGTACCGGATGGCATGGATGCTTGGCCGGAAGCCTTCAGCTAAACAAGTCGACTTAAACAGTGAGGGTCAGCATCCAATATTCAGTGATGATTGCTGTGGTCAATAATTTTCGAAATTATTTACCGCTACACATTCATATACATGAGTGTTTTAGTTAAGCGAACTATAGTGGTAAAAAGTCACTCATCTCATTCACTTCTGTTCACACTATTTTTTGTGTCCGTATTACTGACTTCTAGTTCATGGATTCTTCTTCGGTGCACTTTATCTGGACAATTTAAAGAATAGAGAAATGCATAGAGTACTTGGAAAACCGCATTAATAACTGTTTAAGTCAATTAACACTGTAGCGAGTTGTGACACTAGGCAGTTGTAGTGACAAATGCTGACTAACTGAGTTCTAACAGAGAACTCAGCTTAAAACTGCAGCATTTCGATTTGTTACATTCCACAATTGAAAAATATAATATTTGGTTGGTGATAAGCAAAATATATTTCATCAGATGTATTTCGACTTAGCATTTAGGCTGTGAGATAGAAAGAACGAACACTTGAGATACAACGAGACAGAGTGTAAAAGTTATCCCGGGTAACAGGAGAAATTATTGTAAGAAAACTCTTTTTCATTTAGACAAGAGCCAAATGAAAAAATACGATTATCATTTGTTGACATTTCGGTTATTATTATCCACCTTTTAAAATTTCGTTATACCGAGACTATATGTCATTCTGACTGACTTTCAACATAGAAGAACTTGTTCAAGTTACCACTTTCCATGTAGTACACAAAGGTTGGGAAGAAAGAAATCAAATCGAACTCTAATGAGTATAAATGTGATGGAGAACGGGTAAGGATGAGAATGCAACAAAAGGGTTGTCAAGGAACTTAGCCCTAGGTTCGTATTGCCATGAAGACGTAGGCGATTGAACCGATAAATACTACGTATTGCTTTCAACTTTAAATCCAAAACACCAGTATTCCTTGAACGAAATTATATTGTTTGGCAATTAAAGTGAAGACAACTACAAAGTCTACAAACAAATGTTAAGTACAAATGAAGTTACAAAGTACTTTTATTCGTGTTCTTTCCACCTTCTTCCAACTTGCACACGATCGTACTATTCGCTTCTTTGAGTTGCCCACCAATGGCTGCCAGTTCCAATAAACAAACGTTCAGTGTTCACGTCCATTGACAAGGGTTGATCAGATACGTGAGATCACACAAATTGACTGCATCTGTGTCATTGACAACGACTTGGAGTCACATCTCTACCTAACACTATACCCCAATATTAATCACCATATTATACTACACCAGTTCAATGGGAAATGGTTATTGTGGTTGTGTAGACTCAGTAGATCGGGGACTGCTGACGATGAGAATGACAACAATCCTCGGAATTACAAAATATAATTCTAGATTAATTGCAGCGTTTAGCAGCTGTTAAATGACCACTTGACGAGCATAAAATTTATACAGGAAGTGCGTAGGATCTGATAAAACATGTACACCTTTGATTTCTAGATGAAGTCTGCTTGCCAAATGTATTACTGTAAAAACCTACACAGTTCCCAAATTAACTCATGGCAGCAAATTGGAAAAACTTCTATTCGTCCTCACTGAACTCAATATGGAGAGTCTCGTGAAGTAATTCCAGTGTTATTTATGCAGAGAAGAGAGCAAGGCATTCACAATATCTTGCTTCATGTGAGATTGCACTTCAACTCGATGTGCAATAGTATCTATACAAACAAACTGAAAAATAAAGCCTTCTTCGACTTCTGAATAACTTGTCTTTATTTCAAATAAGGTAATAAGTTTCTTTCACACATGAGCCTATATTATGTCCACGAAATAGGAATATTGTAGCAATTAAATCTTCCCTCAAATTAAAGGCCACTTGAAACACAAGTTCACCATAATGCTACACATTATGGCCACAGTGTCGATGCTTTTTGTCTTAAAATGAAAATATGACTGTTATGAGTAGATGAAAACCTAAATTTATGCTGAAATTTGGCTATGAATACCAACAACTACAAAACCAACTAAGACAGTAGCGTCTCAATAAATAGGCCGTATATACCAGCATGATTCCATGAAAAATCCAAAAATAAACGTTTAAATCTTGAACATCCTACCTTATTTAATCCATCACATTGCTCAGATATCAGTATCAAGCGACATTTCCTGATACAAGTGCTGCAAATGTAACGCAGTACATCATACTGCAGATATTTTGTGAGTCAAAAATGTTTTTTATTGTGAAATTTCATTTAAAAAGCATACAAAAAAATAAATTGTTACTAAGCCAACATGGCAACAGACACGAACTCTACAGTTAGCGGGGAAATGCAATGAAGCCATTCTTTGTAGTGTATTACACAACAAAAGCTGGGTTGTGAAGAGAGTGCACAAAGATCACTCCATTTCCAAATTTACCATCTTGTATTACTATACAATAACACTCTGCCTTAAGTTTTCGTTTGCACGTCCTGACAATGAAAATTATTTTTTGAAGTTGTGTTTGTTAAAACTCTCCAATCTTGTTAGGAAGTACAGATCGCCGAGGTTACCGCGGTTCATACAAAAATTCAAGATGCCGTCAATAAAACTTGCCAGCTCTGATGGGGAGGTGTTTGATATTGATGTTGCCATCGCAAAGCAGTCTGTCACCATCAAAACTATGTTGGACGGTAAGAATTTACTTGTATATTGTATATAACTGGATAAGATCGAAATCGATCGTGTTATCCAGTTACTGTAAGCAATGTCCTCCAGCGCTGTTATTTAGCAGAGGCATCGGGCAACTTAGAACGCACACGTGGATGCCTGACTGAATTGCTCGAAGTTGCCAAGAAGACCTACACTCTTGTTTTTAACAAAAGGGTCCCCAGAGCACCTAACATTACGCCTATACTGCAGGTTCTCTTAGTTTTGCCCACTGTCACCACTGCGCTGTAGGTTTACACAAGTTTTATAAAGTTCACCCCAAGTTTTGTTAGAAGTGTCCTCACTGCACTTCAAATTCTGGCCAGAATTCCACAGCTAGCATACCATAGTAACTGAATACTTAGTTATTACTACTGGAATCGGGTTTAAGACTTATCTACTAGACGTACACCTAGCTCCGAAGGCAAGAATTCACAGTAACATCTTTATTGTTACTCATTTGCAATTCAGTTAGTTGGGATAGATTTTCAGAGTTCAAGGATATAATCTACACTTTTTATATGTCTAATAATACTACCTAGTTGCTTGGGTTGAGGTTGGTAGGGCTAAATGCCAACTCAAAACCTTTTGATAGTTAGATGAATGACAATTAGGGAGCCACATTTTCTCTTGAAAGAAGAGCAAGAAATCTCATTCTAAGACCAGACTGTATATTAAATTTAACCTCAAGACAACCAAATCAGCTTCCTACGCTTTGCTCCACAATTTTAGTAGCCTAGGAAGCTTCGGGTACAGTGATATTATCGATTAGTGTTAACAGTAAAATTCATGACACGAAAGTTTTATGTACTGTCGACAACAAGCATGCACTATTGTGTAAGCATACTCATTTCGCCCTCAGTCTACATTTTTGGGGCACGAAATGTTACTCAATGAAGAGTTTATACATGCTCTTAATTTGTACTCGGCGAGAGAAAACAACTCGCGTGGTGTACAGAAACCCATTAAAATGATTGACATCTAATGTAGACTGAACAAGCTCATGACATTTCTCTGTTGGCAGGCTTCACGGCAATTTTTAGTGACGTTTATTGTGAAACTATTGCTTAATGCTGGTAATTATCTTCCCAGATGTGGCTTCTACATCCTCAATGGTATGATTGTGGAAACCGTACGCAGCACTTACAACTATGGAGAATAATAATATTAACTTAAGCGTAACGAAGTTGGGCGTAAGGCTCTCTTTGAATGGTCTCTATTTACGTGTGAATGGCCGTGGGAACGGATTGCCATACATTCTAGCTGACAAGACATTTGTTATCCAGTGGACTCTGGCAGTATTCTGACGGATATTGCTACCCAAGCTTCCCATTTCCCCTCAAGTTTGCCATCGATGACATACTAGAGACAAGCGTGAAGGCTGTGGTGGTGTGGGCCTCCTGTGTGGAGAGGCTGTGAAAGTGAAGACAATATCGTGTTAGTTCGCTATGCACATAATCAGATTTCTCCGTTAAGTGAAGTATTATTGGATGATCAGCAAGGGTCTGTACCTACACTCACCCTCGCCGCCTCTGGCAACGTCGACCCATCCGTTAAAAGTCATGTTTATGTTTCGTGAAACCTGACCTCCGAACTGAGGTTGTGCAGCGAATCTGCGTAATCGGTCACTGCTTCCGTAAATTTGCTTGCACCCAGTGTCATCATCATGCAGGTAATTCCAAGGTCCGGCGGTGTTTGTATACGGTAGGCGCAGCCTTCAAATAAAAATTGTCATCCTGGAACACCGGCATCGGTGGCTCGAACATGTGCTACGAGTGTCACCCCAGGGTTACCCATACTGTCCACTGTTTGCTAGTCCTGACTAGAAAGAACAAGCGGAAGGGTAGTCAACCCATGACGTGGCGCCGTAGGATGAAGAGTGTTTGCTTTAAGTTAGCATATGTTGGTGCATCACGGCTCCCAGAAGGTAATTCAAATCAGTGACTTGAGATGTTATAAATAATGGGTGTTCTCTGATTCCTTCCTCTTCTTTTTGAAAGTAACACGAAGTAACAAATCATCCATTTAATACTTTTGGAAATTATGCTCAGTTGTTTTCTTGATGCTATAGCTCATTTACTCTATTTTTATTTTCCTCACATTACTGTTTTATTATGTCTCATGTGATGCATTTCTTGTTGCTCATATTGTATCAAGTTTGTGTTTGTTATGCCGGGACCATGGACCGTTCTTTTTTCGAACTCCGCCATCTACCGGGCACAGTCTATAAGGTGAAGCCTTATATATTGTATTTCTATCCATTAGGAATGATATTGTAACATTTCTCACATGATTACATAGGTTCAATTCACCGTAGTTTCCAATTAACCGTTGGATTTTAGACTGCTTTTACTTGTCAGGTTAGCACGTAATTTCTTGTGATTTCACATCCCAAATACATGCCTATTGTGTCCTATAATGTTTAAATTTAGTCTTGTAACGAAGCGTAACCAATGAAGTACTTGCCTGAGAGTAACACTGGTTATACCTTAATCAGTGTTTTTCTTAATTCCAACGCTTGTAGCTGCTTAGATTGTTAACTGTGTAAACTCAAATAGTTTTTAATCGCAAAGGCAACTTGAATTGTAAATGTTGTTCGTGACTGTTCAAATAATAATTTATCACTTGTAGACTTGGGAATAGAAGATCAGGGAGATGAAGAACCAGTCCCCTTACCTAATGTTAATGCTGGAATTCTGCGGAAAGTTATTCAGTGGTGTACCTATCACAAGGATGATCCACCGCCACAGGAAGACGACGAAAACAAAGAACGACGTACAGATGATATTCCTAGCTGGGATCAAGAGTTTCTTCGTGTTGATCAAGGGACGTTATTTGAACTCATGCTAGCGGCCAATTATTTGGATATTAGGGGACTTCTGGATGTATGCTGCAAAACTGTTGCTAATATGATTAAAGGAAAAACGCCAGAAGAAATACGTAAAACTTTCAATATCAAGTGTGACTTTACACCTCAGGAGGAAGAACAGGTGAGTATTTGTTTATACGCTTCAGTTGGAAATGCACATTGAAACTTCGTTGATAAAGCCTGCTTTTTTGACTGAGTCTCATATCAGGTTTTGTTTTTAAACCCAACTTTTTTTCTGGATACCGGAAAGTGTGAATTTTTGTTGTATGAATTAACTTGCCTATGGATTTCGTAACCCTCACAGTTGATGCTGACACTGCAGTCTTAGCTGTTGTTAAAATACAGATGGCTTGTCTTAAGACTTGATGTCTTATATGAAGTACAAAGACAACGTTAATATAATAGTGATAAATACCGAACAATTATCGTTCAAACAAAGATAAGAACATATTAATGTGTGAAATAAAGTGTATAATGTTAGTCGTTTGCATGTGCGCGTATATACACCGGCGTAACTGTTTCCTCATAATTTATCACGTCCTATTTAACGTTAGATTGTCAGCATATTACTTTTAATTTTCCTGGACAATTCCGTTGGTGCGAATAAATGAAGAACAATGATCTTGAGACTGTTTAAGGTAGCTTTGGATTGAAAAATAATTTGCGTAATAGGCGATGACTAGAGGTATAACTAAAACTTGGTTCGTAGCAGGATTGGATTACTAGCCGGCTAGTACACCACTTGAGCTGTATATGTGACCAACTGCTAACCAGGTCATAACTTCACTACATCCAGTATGGGTAATGTCCCGCTGTCAGGAATAAATGACATATCACTCTCTGTTTATCGCCACATTGGTTAACCACTTAGATCTCTCAATCTTAATGAATTTAAAAGAGATAAGGCCTTGTAGTTCATTTCGAGGAACACCGGGCTAGTAACCTTGAGGTCACCGGTGCAAATCTTACGGCAATGAAAGTTTTCATTTCACCTTCAGTCATCATCCATTACATAAAAAATAGAAATGGTAGTTTGTTACAAACCGGCTGATTGGTGAATCAGTGTAGAGCATTGTCCAAAAGTGTCACCTCGCTGTTTATAAAAAGGCGAACATGAACGTCATGTTACTACCATGGACAGGATTACGCGCAGTAAATACATCTATGCCATTCTGAAGTATTTTGAGTCATGGCATAAACAGTCTCCAACCATTGATTCTTAGTACTCTACAATGCCAGCCGAAGAGTCTATCGTTCACCACCGACAGTGAATGACTTGGTATTCCTTGTAAAAGTCAATCGCATAGTATTAACCTTTGAGCTTCATCTCGAGTAAAGCATTTTTAGGCTTTAAGGTAGCTGGAACATTGTTATCTGATGGTTTTGGAAATCCCAGAATGGTAAAATAACTCACGTCTAGTAATGTAAGTTAGCAAAAACACTTACTGTATGAGCAACTATGCATTTATAGACGGTAATATTATAGTGTCTTCGCCTGAACGTCACTTAATAAGGCTTCATTCAGTTATATCATTAGCAGATTTAGAGTCTAGTACCTAAGCTAATGAACCATGAACTTTACTCCCAGTGGTTAGACATTCTTGAAGTTTATAATTTTCTTGTAAGTCAGTATCTTAAAATACAGGAAGTTAATTCATTTTCCTGAATACATTTTACTTCATTAATTTTAAGTTATTTGTAAACCGTTGTGTGTATTTTCTAATTTTCTCGTTAGGTCAAAAAGGAAAATGAATGGTGTGAAGAAAAATAAACCGAGAAATATTCGTCTCTATATCTTTCAACTTTGCCACGAATACGCAGTGTTATGAATTTATATTGGTAAAGAAAAAAGTAGTTATTTTACCACTTAAGACAGAAAGACGGCGGGAATTCATTTTCGTTATTCCCTTCAATCCTTGTAAATCGTAAACCACACTTTTCATCTGCATACACCCATTATTTGTTCATTAGATTTACACTCATATCATTTCATTTTATTAATTGCTTCTTTATCATTTCTTGTTTTTAAATAATGTTTTGCATCCTGTGAACAAATCAACTGTCATAAACACCGTAATGCGATGTATATTTTAAATGGAAGGAGCAGTTATGCCTTTTTAAAAAATAGAAATCGTTGTATGTAAGTAATATCAAACTTAGCCTACTTCAGAAAATACTTCGTTGTCAGATAACAGAGCATACGCCTTTATCCTTTGATTTTTTTTCGAACTATAGTAGTTCACCGGTTGATTCTGTGATAAAATAACTTTGAAAGTTTGATTGTATTGGCAAAAACAACGGAACTGCCCGTTGTGCATGGCGGTTTCAAATATCGTAGGTGTTTAACATAGGAAATAGTGCGCTTAAATTTACTGGTGACTGAAAGTGAGCTGAATTCGTACAAATAAATATACATTTTAACCATCATTCTTGCAGTCACTGCTATATTAAGTTTAAATAATTTATGTAGAGTTTGGTCAAGATTTGACCAATCAGGTGCACAGACGTTTGCGGAGGAGTGGAAGGTAGAGAAAACAACGGTGTATATTTGCACAAATCTCAGCAATATTATGTAATTCCAATGTTTCGGTGGAGAAAAACATGGCTGAAGTTTTTCAGGGAAGTAATCAAAATTGAAATACAGAATTGAAGGTCACTTTTTGCATTTAGAACTCCAGTCTAATCATGTCGAGGTCACGAACGGTTATCAAGACAGAATTGTTTTTCGACTTTTTGTTATACGTTAAAAACAGTGTGTGTGTTTAGGTTTGTACTTTTTAATGTGCGTTAAAATAAAGGTTATGGTGATGTGAAAAGTAGTGAAAGGATCCGTATTTCAAAACCTCATCGATTGATTTTCTCTTCCTACCTAACACTACACCTAACTTCAATATTAGTCATACTATACCACTTAACATGTATTCCCCCCTTCTTAACGTGTATGTATCAGCCGTAAAGAAGGTCGGAGCGAACTGTTGCACAGTACACACGTCTTCTAGTCGACAGCTAGATGCCACTTCTGCGCCAGAGATGACGTAAGTTAGCAAGTGTCACACGAGTCTTCTGTGTGCGCACTGGGATTTCATGAGTAATCAGTCTGTTAGGGCTGATACAGTTTAAATAAGCGAAGTGATCAAAACGTTCTATCACTTCACTCTGTTTCGCTAAGTTGGGAATCGGTGCGGTCCAGTCCTTCAGCACCATCTTAAAGGCCGTTTCCTTAATGAGTCGAAATATTATTATTCGTTCTGATTGAAAGGAACTCTGTTTTTTGCTACCACTTTACCAGTTCTGCAACCTTTCGTCTCCCCATATTTTCTTAGACAATGTCCAATCCAATTCCATCTCTTTTGCTTATGTCTCATAGTCGCTTTCAGTCTGCTTGCATTTGAGGAGCTTTCGCTCCTCGTCATATTCGTACCTCACCAGAGTCAATCTTCTTGCGAACGTCAGAAATGCACTGGTGCTCAATAACATTTGGTTTTAGGTTATCATCGGCCTTCACCGCTGTTTCTACATCTGGCTTCCTCATGATGGGTACTGTTGTCAGTCTCAGATAAGCGTTTAGTTATATCTTCCCCACCAATATACTCTTCTGACGTTGGTATAACTTCCCTACTTGGAGTCATCTGCTAAGGTGACTGTCAGAGTATTTTGATCTTAGCAGATGACTAGACAGCTTTTGACATAATTCATCTTTGACTTTGTCCGAACTGCAGTCTGTTATTATGAAAAGACATCGTTGGGTATCGCAGCCTTTTCTTTACATGGATCTATTCAGCCAGACAGCACACAGATCACTGTCCACTGAAACCCACTCAAGTGGTGAATTTTCTGCCCCAGCGCTCAATGACAATGCTACACCAGCAATTCGACGCGAAGTACCCTACACTGGTAAGGTGGATTTTGTAGATTCACCAAGTGAAGTTAAGTGAATAACCATACTCGGGCCCTCTATTCGTGTCTCTGAAATGCAAGACACCTCTAGATGCTGGAGTTCTGACTAGTGAGGCCTGTTGCTAGATATGGAGTAGCTCCTGACGCTGAGTGTTCCAATATAAAGTTGCCAGCATGATGTTAAGAGGTGTGGAGCAGTGTTTTCCTGGCTCAGTTCTCTATGAATGGTTACAGAGTTAAAAGAGGGTGGAAAGCAGACCTATAGAATAGTGTTAACAGTGACAGGAGTAGAAGAAGATGAAAGTGAGTGATGATAAGGGAAATTATGTACTTTATGGAAGTATGTGGACAGTTATTACTTCCTGACTGTGCATACCATGGAAGTTGGTTTCTTATAATATTCCGAGACACCATTGGTGTTTCCCATCCACAGAGCCCTGTGGACAACAAGCTGTTCACACGACCTGTATGAAAATTTTACAGTTGGCCATGGGCTAAGTCGGGATGTACAGTTTTCGAAGTCGACCTTTTCTTAATCCCCCTTCCCCGAGCGTAAAGACAGCATAGCCAATCGTCCGTAGGAAAACATCTCACACCTGTATTCGCCAGCAGACATCCAATATAGTGTAAGTGACTTACAGTATGATTCTAACTGCTTTTAGTCTAGCCGACATACAAACTATCTTTCTGACATGATGGGACCTACGGGAACATTCATTCCAACCAGTGTAGCATGTTGAGTGACTAAACTACGCAGGCCCCACCACAACATCAAAGTAGCATCTATCAATCTAGATTTATTGAGGAAATTGCCAAAGTTTTGGATGAAATCTGGAAAGAAGAGTACCCCGAAATAGTTGATGACTTGAAGTTGCCATTTTTGTCAATGTGTGTTTCTCTGATTACTTGTATAGAGCTACACACAGTCATGCCAGCATCCATATCCCCACTAACCCACTAGAGACATATAACATAGTACGTAAAAGCGTACATGACATTAGTTGCTACGGTTGTTGCCTTTTTATTAGGAATAGAAATCTGTTTATTGTTGCAAATTCTTGTAGTTATCAGCTTTGCATTAAAACCTTTGTTATCGAAAAATGAACAGAATTTCGCTTAAATGGTAGTGAGATTTACACAAATAAATCTCTAGCACTTGCACATTTCCATTTAGTGAAATATCATCTTGTTTTGTAGTACTGTATCATCAAAATATAAATGACTTAAACATTAATTTACCACAATGGTAATGAGCTGTGAGAATGTTCGCTAGTCAAGAATGTGGTCCCATTTCTGGCCGTCACAATCCCAGAAGCTCACCTAGTTTATTGGCCCGGAAAGGAAGGAAGGTTGGGCGTGAGGCTTCACCCTGTAAAAACAAAACCACCGGTACCAGAAATTCAAAACTTGAATCCCTATGTTCCATTCGGAACGCATGGATAAGTTTAGGACATATGGTATATGATTGTGAAATAGTTGCCTCAAACAAAACAATGTATAAAAGTGTACCATTCAGTACGTTTGCTTCAGCCATGATTGCAAATTGAAAGAAAATTCAGAGAACACTTACCATAGGAAGAGTAACTAGGCATATCTGGACATGCAGATATAACTATTTTTAATGAGGATCGGAGCGTAATACTTAGGCATACAATACTGAAATATATTTTGGGGAAGCAGTTTTCCAAAGTTAGTGTTTCTCTTTTTACGAGTTGGGTAAATCATTGATATTAGCAAATACATTTGGACAAATTTAAAACTTAAAGCACCCTTATAGTAAACCAATGAAGAAGAACTATTCGTATTTCCTTTTAGCCTCAGACTAGATTATTGATTATCCTCAGTCTTCCAGTAACTCCAAAGTATGTATTTACTTATCCATTTCTCCAGTGGTATTGTAACAACAGAAGACAAGGACCAGACAACAGATTGTTTATTGATGAAAATCAACACATATTTATAGATTTTAATGTACATTATTGTTAGTAGAAAATACAGTCTTTTGATTGGTTGTTTCTCACAGAGAGTTAACCTTGCATCTCTTTGTGGCTGTGTCAGATCATCCATATGCTAACTGTATCCGCCTACGCAAAGCCTTTGTTCCCATTTTCTCACCACCAATATTGGGGACATAAATATTGACGTCAATTACTGTCTACCAACTTTGGCTAGCAGCCAGCTCTCACCACAGTATTTGTGCTTACTTGGAAAAGATGACTAGTCAATAATATATTGATCCAATTATTTTTTTGTAACACATCTTTTTTAGAATAGGGAAAAAAGGAACATATTTGCAGGATAATACGAGCTCGTTTTTATCTCGTGGATTCTCTTCAACTGCGTACATCCCATATAAGTCAATTTTATTTTACAAAATGGTGTCTGAACATACTTTTTAAAGTGATTTCAAGTAATAAATAGAAGGAAAGTATAAGCAACATAATTTCAAAGATGATATTAAGTAGACAATTATTTAGTGTTAAAAGAGTAACTATTTATATATATTAATTAGACAAAGGGGCGGAGTTCCGATTTCACTTGTAAACAAGGATGGACTAGAGACGAAATACAAGATAGAGCGACAGAGTTAATTTATACATATTATGGTGGAGAGTTCAGGAGAGTGGGGGTGGGGTGAATAGTGAAGTAAAATTATAAAACAATTTAATTTAGTAGATTTGGAATCTTAATAGTGAGTTCAACTCAGTGACTGAAAATCAAACCTAGACCGAAATAGTTGAAAAGAAACCAGTTTTAATCTGTCTAGCCTAAAAAGGCGAAGTATTCATAAGAATGGAAAACAGAATTAAAGGTGCATTGAAAAGAACGTTTCCATTTTACAACACAGTATAGATTTGACGGAAAAGATTTGTAGCTCAGGTGGATGGTTTTGATGCCGTATGCTCGTTAACCCAGTCGAAAGTAGATATGTATCCTGTTCATGCCAACCTCAACTGCATTTACCAATTCACCTGCACTTGCGACAGTAAGAACATAGGAAGGACTGAGAGGAGGAAGTCTACTAGATTCGCCGAGCATATCCCTAAAAGTCTGTTTCAAGGCAGCAAAGCATTCTCAAGGACAGTCACCAGACACCTAATTAACACGGGACATACAGTAGAAGTCAGTCAGGCTTTCAAAATAATCAATATACAAAGAAAAGCATGGTTATTGATATAAGTATAAAACTTGGGCACTGTGGTAGAGTATAATTCCATAATGGATAAGATGAAAGATGAAAAGCATGGTTACTTCGGTTCGCAGAGGCCATTTCCGGTAAAAGAATACCACCCAACCTATGCATACAGAAAGAGAGTGTAACTAATCCCTCACTACCCTGATAACCTTTATTTTTTTCGTGGGCTTTTGTGTTTTGTTCTGTTGCATAACAATTAGCTCAATCTTGATTTTCACACACTCACTATTAAGGTTCCAAATCTACTAAATTAAACTGTTTTATAATTTTACTTCACTATTCACCCCACCCCCACTCTCCTGAACTCTCCACCATGATATGTATAAATTAACTCTGTCGCTCTATCTTGTATTTCGTCTCTAGTCCATCCTTGTTTACAAGTGAAATCGGAACTCCGCCCCTTTGTCTAATTAATATATATAAATAGTTACTCTTTTAACACTAAATAATTGTCTACTTAATATCATCTTTGAAATTATGTTGCTTATAATTTCTTTCTATTTATTACTTGAAATCACTTTAAAAAGAATGTTCAGACACCATTTTGTAACATAAAATTGACTTATATGGGATGTACGCAGTTGAAGAGAATCCACGAGATAAAAACGAGCTCGTATTATCCTGCAAATAGGTTCATTCTTTCTTTATGGAAACTGATAAAGAGAAGTGGCTGCATGAAACATCTTTTTCTATTTCTGCTTCTTTGCGTACTGAATGAGACATAGAACTTCCAGCTTGAGCCCTTGAAGTTTCAGCAGCGGTGCTTTTCACTAGCCTTGCGTCCAACTTTTCCTCTTTATCGGCTAACTGAGGTTAAGGAGTGCGTCGGCCGGGGATGAAACCCCAGGGTGGTTAGGGAGTATTCTACAGCTGAACCGCGAACACACACATGCAGTGCAAGACACCTACTTCTTTTACATCTATTATCGAAGTAAACTGATTAGCTTTCACCTTACTAATAATAGTTGGCTATAATAGCATCCAGAAACAAACGAGTATTTAATAGCAGAAAATATAACAATTCTAAAAATAAGTTTAATTGAAGAATAGATCTCTTACAAAAGGAAATTTACAGAGGGATAAAGAGGGTTGAAAGTGCAAGTATCAAGGTGTAGATAAATTTTATAGTCCACTTAAATACTTCTCTAGGTAGTCAATCTGTTGCTTTAACATTTGACAATTACCTTTAAAGATATTGTACTCATTTTCTGTTATGTCAACGCTTAATTTCGATTTTGAATAGACATCGTCTACATGCTTTATGTTAGATAATAACAGAGATTCTGGAGAATTAATCTCTGATTTGTTCATTTCTGATGTTTCTTCTTGTGACTTTTTAATTTTTTGCTTATTCTTCTTTTTAGTATTCTGGATAATAGTTGATTTTTGTTCAGATTTGTTATCACGTCTATTTTGTGATTTTTTCATTAATGTATCGCATAACTGATGTAAATTATGAGAAATTGAATTCAATGGACCTTGTAAATTGTTGTATACATCTGGAGTGGAACAGTCTACACTGTCATTCAGTATGCGTAGGATAGGTTGAATTCGATAAATATCACGGAGAATAGTTTGAATGCCAAATAGGGATAGTACACCTGACGATGAAAATAAAGGATAATTTATTAAACATTTGAAGGAAATGTGAATATAAAAAAAATGATATTGCTAATAATTTGATGGGGAAAAAAAAATACAAATCAAGAAGACAACATGAGAAGTCAAAATATCCAATCAAGTCACTTCAATTAACTCAGAACCACAGTATGAGGTGGGATTCCCGCTGTATTTACGAAGTTCTCACCAACACTAACAGTTATGTCTCTTTCGCAAATAGACATTCGGTGTTAGCAACATCAAGTTCAGGGCTAACACAAATGTCTGCAAATAAAAGACATATTACTTCTTTTTAATGCTAATTATGGATTCATCTATGAAGAACATGAGCAGCGGTGGCACAGCGATAGAATGCTCGCCAACCACGCAGGTGGTTCGGGTTCGATCCCCGGCTGACGCACTCCCAAACCTTGCTAAGCCAGTAATAAGACTGGTAAAGAGGGAATGTTGGGCATGACCCTAGCAACCCCATTTTGTAAAAGCAAACTCCAGTGCTACCGAAACTTCAAGCCTCTAGCTTAAAGCCCCATGTTCCACTGGGAACGTAAAGGAATAAAGTAAGTAATAAATAACATGAATGACATAAGTTATAATTAGAATCTAATCTAGATGAAATTATTACTCTTTATTCGTTCAATTTTGAGTGAGATATACAGCTCCAGTAGCATATTTCCGTTGCACTAGGCTACTATTATTAACCGGCTCCACAACTGCTCACTGCAATGTTACCTTTCTTCTTCACATGATCTCCCTCCATGTTACACTCCAACGCCCAGCTTGTCACTTCCAATTCGGGTTCCACCCGGTCTGCTTTACGTGTGTGATGTCACTCGAATGTCTCCTCAACGTAAGTTCAACAACTCATCTCGGTTTTCTCTTTCACATTTGTTGTGTATTATGTTCTCAGACGATTGTCTGTTAGAGCATCTTCCTACTTACCCTAATAAAATAGCCAGTCCTTAGCTAAAACTACTACTACGACTAACTAGGATGCTCAGACAAAAGACTATATTTGTCATTGTTAAATGTCAGCATTTCGTAAAAAGTGGCTAAGAAATGATTTATACACACTAAACTGTAATCTTCTTTGACGTGAAAGATACTTGGATTCTATCTTCTTGTGATGTTATAAATTATAACGGTGGGAGACAATGGATTATTTTGAAAGCCTATATACTTTGTTTTATCAACGTACAGTTGTTCGACAGAAACTCTTAAGTCAAAAGAGTGAATGTATCATATGTGAGTCATATCATTTTCAAGTATTGGTTTTGTAGGGATTTTTTTTGTTTGATTGGTTGGAGGATTTCATCATGAGCTGACATCAGTTAGAGAGCCACTGAAAAACCTGGGAGTACCGGACAGCTGTTTCGTCCTAGTTTGGGACTCCTCATCAGTACGCACCCACCGGGGTTCGAACCCAGGACCTTCTGGTTACAAGGCGAGCTCGTAGAGTCATCGCGAAATGGTCGCGCTATGCCGTGAATTGGCAGAAGTTAGAATTCAAGAACCATTGAATCGGGTCCCAGTGGCTCAATGGTCTACGAGCTCGCCTTGTAACCAGAAGATCCTGGGTTCGAACCCCAGTGGGTGCGTACTGCTGAGGAGCCCCAAACTAGGAGGCAGGAGACAGCTGTCCAGTACTCCCTACAGGTTTTCCAGTGGTTCTCTAACTGATGTCATCTCATGATGAAATCCTCCAACCAGTAATATCATTATCACTAGACACTATAGAAAAATTTCATAACGAATGAATGAATGTTATACTGACCGTAACACATCGTACATTAAACACTACATTTAACCTATATTCTTGAAGCGCATACCTATACCTTAGTTAGACAGTTACCAATAATAAAGAATAAAATAAGATGAAAGTAAGAAATAAAAGGCATATATATTCCTATTGTGGCGTGGTAGTAAATTAAGAAACATTCATTGACATAAAGATATCAAAAAGCAAGGCAACAGATTAGACGTCGAAGAAAGTAAATGATTCGGCGTTGCGGAGAGGCATAAGAGATGTGAACAGGAAGACAAAAAAAACACAATACGAAGGAAGGGAAAAAAGTAGCACAACACGGAAGATTTGTGTGCAAATTGGTACGTTGAAGATAAGGTGTACACAGTTTCGCTATACAGACATACCAAATTGCAAATAAACACTCCTTTACCAAGTCTTTTGTCTTGTACCATTACACTCTGTCACAATGGATAGTATGAAATAATAATTCTTTAAATGAATAACACATGAAAAATTTCGATTAGGACCTGTTTTCATTTTTTAAATAAGTTAAAGCTAGATAATTTAATTACTTATAGAATTCTGGTATTAGAATTGAAGAGAAGAAAAAACATGCGATGATCGATTAAAGACGATCGATATCTCTAATTATGATGAAGATTAGTTTCTTTATGATATTTAATTGTAGTTAAATATACAATATTAGTATAGTTATTTCGTTCAGTAATAACCGTTTACACACCACCTCACACTTATTTTTAGAGATATATCTTCCTGGTTGAATTGTCAAATAAGTTTTATAACTGAAAGTTATGAAAAGGAAGTCGACGTATCTATTGTATACAGTCTACTGAACTATCCCCTTAGCTCTAACTGCATTGAATACATTGGTCAAAAGTAGAATGGTTGGCTGAAGTGTAGTCACTGTTATGATGGTGTAAAAATCTGTCTGACTATCGTGTTAAGCGTATCAGAATGAAAGGGGAACATATTTATAGTAATTTTATTATAGCTAAGTAAATAACACCAAGTCAATAGGAACTGGGTAATGTTATTCGAATATAACTCCCAGTATCTTTCGATCGACAGAGTCAAACACAGTTTTCAGATTAAAAAAATATGGCCAGTGTTTGGTAACAGTAAGTATGCATACGTTTCAGAACCTATCGGAGTGTGTGTGTGTAATGAATATACCATCGTCAGGGCCTAAAATTCGCCTGATTTTCACAGGTCTGCTTCTGCTGAGTATTCACAAGGCTATGTCATGTCGAAAATTTTAGACACTATATTAGTCGAACTAACCGAGCCCCGGTGGTTACCACAGTAAGAGTTGTCTCCCTTTTTACAAAATGGGATAATCAGAGATCTCCACTAGTTCAATGAAACTATCTGATTCTAACACATTACCTAACATCTTAATTAGATATCGAGATAATAATTCATCACCGCCATTCATAGACACCACTTCATTGATACAATTAGATGTGTCATTTTAGATTAGACACAGTGTTTACAACTTCAGTTACAAATGAAGAACCGATGTCTACATCCCACATGGGTAAATATAGGATGCTGGGCACATTTTACGTAGCTGTAGGCCAAATGAACCCTACCTCAAAGTATTTTTTTTAACTTTCTAGTTGTCTGTCTTGAGAGGTAAATAAAGCACCGTCATCGGAAAGCCTTTCACTTACCACTGATTTTTTATAACCCGTTCCCTTAATGTGCTTAGATAGTTGTCGGGTATTACCTATCTCTGATGTCTATTCCCTCTCATTTTTTGTCGCCAACCACTGTTCACGGTCGTTGTAAAGAGTTTTAGTCAGCTTGCATCTGAGCAGCTATCGCCCCTTCGCATAATTGGAGCCCGCAGCAATCATTCCTTTTGTATTTGTCAGTTCTGGTGAAACAAAAGAAATCCAATGACATTTACTAACCTTTGGTTACAGGTTATCGACAATCTTTGCCCACTGTTCCTAAAATAGACTGGATATGATGCCAGACATATTACGCGATCATTCAGTCTAGAGAGTTACGTTACCTCCACTGGGTTTGTAACGGACACATATGTGGGGGAAAGTTGATTAAGATTTGGCAAATTACATTTTGATTTGATTTTGATCACAGCTTGATGCCACACCGTATTTTCAGTACAAGTATGGAATTTTCAGCATGGATATCGGTAGCCCAAATTTTGCAGGCCGACCATAGATATCGGGTGTGCGTCGGCAGGGGATCGACGTGCATGGTCGGCGAGAGTCCTAACCACTGTGCCACCGACGCACATGCACGAATCCACTGTCAGCCAATACCTCTACGGCATCAAGAAATGAATATAATCGAATGTCTTTAGCCTTTACATATTTTTTACCCTTATAAGCAATACTCCCTTGATGTCGTGTTTGGAAATATGGATTATTGGCATAAGTCGCGCCAACATTCAGCCAATGGGTCTCGGATTGGAATGTTGCTGCACCTATTTCAGCTTGGGTAGCTGGATAGTATAGTATCATGACCTGTTACACTATAAATGTGTCTCAAAGGTCTATACATTTCAAATGAAGCTTTGTGAAATCATGATCATTTTGACTGAATCTGACCAGGAATTCATCTACGACCGCAAACTAGAAATTACTCTATGAAAATAATATATGGAGGTGAAAATTTTCTTAGATTACCAGATTACTGTTATAAATATTCCGTAAACATAAAGAACAACAAGGGACCTGATAGATAAGCAATTTTCAATTCTGCCTAAATCACAGATTATTACATTCACATTTCATTTGAATTAGTTTGCACATAGCCAAGAGAAAAGTGCATCGGTGGCATAGCGGTTAGGACGTTCGCCGACCATGTACATGGTCCGGGGTTCGATCCCCGGCCGACGCACTCCTTTACCTCGCTAAGCCAGAAATAATGCTGGTAAAGAGGAAAAGTTGGGCATGAGGCTAGCAACCCCATCCTGTAAAATAAACACTGCTACAGAAACTTCAAGCCACTAGGTTGAAGCCCTATGTTCCACTGAGGAACGTGAAGGATAAAAAAAAAATAACCACGAGAAATAACATGGTCGTATTTAACTAATGTGATAAGATGTGAACGGATCATTCATTTCTTGCTTAAGCAGTAAATTAGGAAGAAACCAAAGACTGGAAAGGCATTCATCAGGTTGATAAGCTTATCTGATACACGATGTAAACGAAATGCTGGTCAGTTAAATTTAATCACAATCTACATCTCTATCTTTCATACAAATGGCGGCTTACTTAAAACTTGGGCTACCGAAAACCTCCAACAATATATATATATATATTGCATATATTTTCCTCTGTTCTGTTTGTTTAAGTTTATTAAAGTATGATCTCTAATAGCATTGTTTACTCTGGCGTGTATTTCAAACACTTACGACCTGCTAATTCGCAAGTTTCTGCTAAACACGATCAAAAGGATTATCCTCGATGGCAGCTTCTCCCAGTACATGAGATGACCGTTCCTGATTGGTGTCACTGGTTCACAAAATGTACTCCTGAACCTTTTATTATTGGCATTAAGCCAAATGTCGTCAGATAGAACTGAGTCACGCGACCTACTGTCAGTTATTCTTTTATTTGAAGATCTTGGGCGGAGAGAAAATATTATGCGATAAGCTCCACTAAAAATTCTGTACATAATATAAATATTGTTTCAGAATGAAGCTGTTATTATTATTATTCTTATTATCCCATCTATACTAACCCTACGTAAGCCCTCTAGTGGAACCCAAGTGGGAAACGACAAGTTGGGCATTCGGCAGTGAAATGGAGTAGGTCATGTGAGGAGGAGACGTAAACTTACGGAGGGCGGTCCAGCTGAAGAGGACTACAGAAAACAGGACAAAATGGAGACGTGATGTTGAAGCCCAAAGGAATAATACATCATAAATAAATGTGTTATTTCCAAAAAATAACAGGAATGACACTCATACACATACAGATACACAACTTACTCTGATTCACAGTTTGTAAATTTACAAGATGACTTAATAAATTCACATGTAAAATAATATCTTGTACATCTAGATTAATTTTTTCATTTTCTTTAGAATTGACATCAGTAATATAGGAAGAATGCCAATCCAATGTTGTTCTAGTCTGTGTAATCATTGTAGACCAAGCTGGTGTTTGTGATTTTCCACGTTTAAATGTTACACCATGTTGATGACGTAATAACGTCAAATATAATTGATGCAAGCGTAAATTAACAAATAGGCGTAGAATATCTTTATTAACAATCGAGTTAGCGGATAAATCAGACGACGACGACGAAGTTGTTGTTGTTGATGACGAAGAGGTTGAATATGGTGTAAGATCTGATGGAAGATGACGTAATATCTGTTTCAATACATTATTTATTATGTCTAGATATTCAGCCTTATCACCCTATTGTAAAGAAAAAGAGAAAAGTTTTGAATGAAATTTGGAGTGTACACTTAACAGAATTATACAAGTATGAAGAAAGTTAAATGCAGCATATACGATTCTCTGGTCAGATGATATGTAACGCTATAAATCAACTAAAAGAGACACGTATCAAGACCAAATACCTGTGTGTAGCCGCTGAAATGGATAATTCACTCTTTAGGTTCATATAGTCACTGATATCTTCCACTTGTAAGTAGTGTCTTGAACTGCTGAGTCACATGCTCTTTTAAGCGATGTTGTCATCCTGGGAGCTATAATAAATTCAATGATACCAAACCAGTGAAACTACCTTTCATTACATTGAAGCCAATTAATCCAGTAACTAACTAACAAACCTATATATTTCAATACACGCATGCTTTGGAGGCCGTTGAGCGACGTTACGCTGCAGGCCCTCGCGTGGAATCCGAATGGGAAACGCCAAGTTTTGTTTTCAAGGGTGATATGGAGAGATCGTTTCTGGTGGGGATAAATGCTTATGGGCAACTGTCGAGCCAAGTAAACGTGACTGTAGACTACAAGATGAAAGAGAGGTGTGCGGTTGAAGCTCTTTGTTCCTCTCGGAACCCAAAGGAATAATAATAATGATAATATCGATTCTGATGAATTTTCTTGAATACAGTCCTATTCCTTTTCGAATTTCACTCCGTCTACTTCGTCACTAGACTAATATAAGTAGTATCATCAGCCATCATAAACTAAGTGAGACTCATAATCTGGTACGTGAAAAATTCTTCCCAGGTACCTCAGTTAACCTCTCTCGCTCTCCCCCTTCTATATACTTTTTGTAGAAAACAGTAGGACACTTATTGGAGACATCTATTTGAAATCATTTCATTTATCGAAGTTGACTGTATTAGTACGAGACACACAAGTAAGAAGTAAGGATCATATACCAACATACAACTGATTAAACGATAAGTATATTCATTACTATCGTGTTATTAGGACCAGATGAAAATTATTAATTCTACTTATTAAGGAATTAAGGCTACTGAAACTTGCTATACATAATATGAAGACGATCATATAGTAGTATTGTAACGACAGAAGACAAGGGTCAGGTAACAGATTGTTTATTGAGAAAAACAAAAGGTATTTATAGATTTCCATGTACATTATTTTTAGCGGAGAAGCAGCCTCTTTCGATTGGTTGTTTTCTTGCTGAAGGTTAATCTGTTATCTTGTGGCCGTTTCTCAGGAAGTTGAGCCATATATCTGCGAATCATATTTCCACACGTTAACTCCACTGTGATTGGCTGGTGATTTCCGCAAGGTTAAGCTTTGCTACTGTTTTTCTCATGACCCTGATTGGGAACGTAAACATTGACGTAAATTTTTGTCTACAATTTTGGCTTGTTCGCAGCCACGTTTCACCACAGTATGAACACAGAAGAATGAAACTCTATACACAATCAGTTAATAAATATTATCTTAAAAGTTTTACTTAAGAATATAAGAAAAAAATGGCTCGTATCCCACCCACCCCTCATGCACCACTCTTAGTCTACTACACTACTGTAGATTTCTATTCGAAGAGTAGACAAAAAAGAAGAAGGGGAATGCGACAGTGCAACCTTCCACACTCCTTGAAAAAACAGAATTGAGGTTAAAACAGTGAGTTGAAAAATATCAAAAGCAGGTAGTTGAATCTGTTATCTGTGTTGTCCACCAACCAACTGATATGAGCCGCTAACATGTTTAGAACGAATACACGCCAGCCAAATGCATAGCAGATTGTCAATGGTAGAATGCTCGTCAGCTATGCACATGATCAGGGTACAATTTCCAGATGATGTGCTACCAAGCCCCGGCTAACTGACGAGTTGACAACAGTAAGCCCAGAAAAAAAGGAAAGGTTGAGCGTAAGGAAAGGAAACCTACCCAGTAAAAAAACAACATCATCGCCAATAAAACTTTAAAGCAAGAAGTGAAAAAAACAAACATATAACACAAATGGAAAAGTTTGCATAAGAGAAAGTCTGAAATCGACTATTTTAAACAAAAAACTTGGCGACGAAGAAAAGAGATGATCACTACTAATACTAAATTTGTAATAAACGACGTGTTTTATAGTTATAGTTCTTAAGATTTCGAAATATATATATCATGTATTTTGAAATTCCTTTCTTCGATTGTCTAATCAACTTTGTCAGTGTGCTGCTGCTTTTAACTACAACAGAATGAACACAAACAAGCTATTTTATTAATTTCTAAATTCTGACTTCAGATGTTTGCACTCTATCTGCAGTGTTAAATGGTATAGATTGATTATCAATATCAAGGTTAGGCAAGGCAAGGAAGAAGGGTCAGTCGATTAGGTCGTGAAGCCACATCGATTGATATAGCTGGGACACATGTTGTGCATGACAAATCATCAGCTTCCTCGGCGAACAATATTAGGCGACTTGCGATTAAGTTGAAAAAGAGTTAGAGGTGGTCAAACCAAGACCTTGTGTCAGTTCATGAAGTCACTAACAGTGGGTTTGAGCCATGTAGCAAGATGTGGACCGTCTAGCAGGGAACCAATAGCTGAAGACTAATGGTTATATGATGCAATATTGTTCTTAATGGAGTAGATGCATTCACTCTATGTTATCTCCCAGATCCATCATAACCTTATGCGTTTTCCGTGTTATTATTCCTTCTCCTTCACAATTCTGCTCAGTGTAGTTCTTCTGAATCTGATTTTCTATCTCTTTTCTGTTTACCTTTGTGTGGCAATTTGAACTGTTACACTTGTATGAAAAGTTATGTGTTAGTTCACATTCTCCACTTTACATTCACAATCAGTGAATATGAAAAAGAAAACTATCCACCAATCACGTTGTTTTTACTGACATCACAAAATCTATGAACGAACATAAGGCGAAAGATTTGAAAAACAACATACAACTACATAGCTTACCTTAAAAGATTTGAATTCTTCTAAAGTAATCGCCAGATATTCATTCCCTGTACGTAATAAATCAATACAAAATTGTACAGACGATTGTTGATGATGTTGATTACTGGAGTGTGTTTGACTTATCTGATAATGTAATAATGTTTCAATAGATCTTGCTAAACATACAGATGTTAATGAGAATTGATCATTGACATTCATCGTTTTATTTGTTGTTACTGATTTATTTTCAGCTTGTTGATTAAAAAATAATGTTTCAATAGGTAGACTACATTCTTGATTTTTTCTCCACTTATATGATGAACTTAATTTGTTTGCCCATAGTAAAGAGGATGACCACGACGATGCTGATGGTGATGATGCTGATGATTGAGAGTACAATGCAAGTAATTTGAATAATTGAAATTCATTTGTATCATTTAATAAATAAGATGTTATATTCATACTACTCAAATTGTCATTGGCAGTAGTATTCATACATTCAAGTGGATTAGACAATATAATAGATAGATATTGGTCTAGAAGTTGATTGAATTTTAAGTGAGTATCTTCATCCTTTAATTGTTTTATTTATATAGGCAAAAGAAACGAAAAACAAAGAGGAGGGAATAATAAATAAAAGTATTAGTAAGGGAAAATAACGATGCAAAATGTGTTAGACCGATATGCACACAGTACTTTGACTCACTGACTTAAATAATCGATTTCCAGTTAGTGGGATCAGGCTTTGAACCCCACTCCAGCTGCTGCTTCAGCCTAGGCAACTACATAGCATCATCAGATCTTGAATAATAAGTATGCCTAATAACCTGGTCCGGCGTTCGATCCCCTGTCGACGCATATCTGGTATCAATGGTCAACCTGCAAAATTTGGGCTACCGATATTACATGCTGAAAATTCCATACTTGTACTGAATATACGGTGTGGCATCAAGCTGTAATCAAAATAAATAATTAAACAACACTTCGATTTATTTAATCAATGAAACTTAGCTCAGTGACCATCTAAGGATTTTCCCTAGAATAATTTAGTTATCATATAGATCGGCAATGCTAGCCAATCGTATATTGATAAATTCCTGTACATTGACAAATGATGTACAAACGATATAAGCTAGTGTTTTTGGGAGTTTTTTTTCTGTGCTTTAAAGTGTTTCTGTAGCGATTGGGTTGATTTTCCGCAGATGGGTCGATAGGCTCCACTCACAACTTTCTCTCTTTTTCTAGGTTCAGGAGTGGCTAGTGACCTCGTAAACCAGGCTGTCTAAAATTACCGATAATATACTTGACTGTGGTGGGCATACACAAGACCAACGAGAAGACACTGGGAGATTTAAAGATTGTGAATAGTTCGTGTCTAATATCACACGAACTCGAAGATCTACAGCAGCAAAGATAGGACTTCACATGAACACAGAAAAGACGGATGCGATGAAGATACTCAACTAACAGCAACAACAACTAACAAAAATGACCATCAATGAGGGAAACATTAAAGAAAAAAGTCGTCTGTTTCACTTATCTAGGCAGCATAGCCCCAACTACAGGCGGCACAAATAAGGATGTCAAAAGCTCGGAGAAGCAAGACAAACCTTCATTACCCTGAAATCATTATGGAAATCTTCTGTACTCAGCATCAGGAGTAAGATTCAGATGTTCAACACTGATGTCAAAGAAGTGCCTCTGTATGTTTCAGAGAATTGGCACAAGAGTCACGAAAAGCATTTTTAACAACCTACTGCAGGCTTTTAACAACACCTGCCTTCTCACGATACTGTGAATCGCATAGCCAGTCGGAAAGTATAATCAACACGGAACTCTGACAATGAAACAAATAATAACCTATTATTCAACAAATATGCAACAGGAAGTGGAGGGATTTGACATATGACTAAGGAAACCAGTTGGTTGAAATCATGCACCAGGTAGGGCTTTGAGGGGAGCCCGAATGAGAAAGCAGGGGTTGTGCGTCAGAGAGTGACATGAAGAAGATCTTGCGGTGGGGCAGCTGACTGACTGGTTTCAACTTAGAACTTTGCACAGATGTGCAGCAGTTCGACTAGCCACACTCTCTCCATTTAGCACACAAAGCAAGAGAAGAGAGTGAAGAAAGATTCAAAAGACAAATAATAAACCAAAGTGTGAGGGAAAAACAATACTAATATGGAAGAACAACATAGTTTTATTGAACATGAAAAATCAAAAAGAGTGAATGCATTTGCGCCAGCCATTAAGAATGATTTTGAGCTATATCACCAACTGTTTCCATCGCGAGAACCCCAACCAGCCAAGAAGTCTACACCTCCCGACGTGACTGGCTTAAACAAACTGCTGTGGATTTCATTGACTGATGAAGCCATGTTTTGGTTTAACCACAACTAGCTCTTCTCCAGCCTGATCTTATGTCAGCTAACATTGTTCGTCAGTCGAGGAAGGCGATGGCTAAGTATGCGTAACACATGTCCTAACCATCTCAATCGATGCAACCTCACAACATCATCAATTGATTTCCCCTCCTTACCCACGACTCGATCGATGCCTCAACTCAATATTGCTCACCCTATTATGCCACCACTAAACATGGGTGATAGAACGCAAGCACATGTGAACAAAGACAGCTAGCCACGCTTTCAATGGCCATGTCTCACAGCCATAAAGGAGGACAGAGTGAATTGCTGAGCAGTATACAACACCCTTTGGTCGATAGCCGGATATCACGTCCACTAAGCCAGAGATGGCGTAAGTTGACAAATGCCAACCGAGCCTTCTGTATCCGTTTTGAGATTTCGTCAACGATTAACCCGTTGGGGCTGATGCAACTCCCTAAATAAGTGAAGTGGTCAACACGCTCTACCACTTCACTCCTTGTCTTTAAGCAAAGAGTAGTCGATGTAGTCCAGTCCTGTAGCATCATCATCTTACATAGGCAGCTAATTGGAGGTGTGCTGCTGAAATCCTGTAGAAGTAATCTACCTTTATTCGGTTTCACCAAATAAAAGAAAACACAATTAGACATACACATCTCCACATATGCACACATGAATAATACAAATATTATTGAACAAATGAAGGTCATTTAATTTCCTCTGAAAAAGATAATCAACAATCAAACAACTGGAAAAAAAGAAAAAAAATACACTTTCACCTTATATAAACACAAAGAAAATAGCTAAAAAGTAAACAAAACAATTTCGATAAGAAAATAAATATTCACAATAATCATCACATGTATATTGTGTACATGTGTGAATGATATAACCAATTGCTACGAAGTTATAATAAATACCCTTCAGGGAATGAAAAAATAATCACTAACATCACATGAATTTCCCTATTTTTTTACCATGTTGTATCATGGGCTTTTATTATTATTACTGTTATGTGTCTTTCAGTCCAAATGGTGTTTATATGTAAACAAGGAAATATCAAAAACTTAATAAACAAATGTCAATACTAATAATTATTCCTTGAAGAAAAGACGCTATCAATTTTGTGTTGATACCCTTTAAAGAGGCATCAGTTCGATGACAATGTAATTATGATTCATTACAGTTGACTAGAAGACTTACGTCCATTATGGATAAGATTTTATTTTGATAAATCACACATTGTTATGCAGTAATATTAACTGATGACGTTTCTAGCACAAACTATTGTTCATAATCATATTAAGTTACTCATACAACTTTTTCCTTCATTTATATATATATGCATGGAATTAACTAGATATTTGAATAAAAATCAATATGAGATAATGTACATTCAGAAATAATAATACGAGTGTTATTGATCAAATACAGTTAGATGGGAAATAAATACGTAGGATTCTAAATAAAGCAGGAATTAGGGTGGCATTCAAACCTACAAACTCGCTCAGAGACAAGCTCTGTAGGCTAAAAGACCCGGTGGACCCAATTAGACAAAATAATATAATTTACAAAATACCTTGTAATAACTGTGAGGTCAACTATATAGGTAAAACTAGTAGATCGGTGATATAAGAATAAAACTTGGGCACTGTGGAATTATACCCATAGTAGATCGGTGGTAATCAGATTGTCGGAACATAAAAATTTAGCCAAGGTAAGAATAGTTGACCCCGAGAAGATAAGTAATTTAGAAAAAAGCTCAGCAATTGCACTACATGCAATAACACACAACCACACAATAGGGTGGGAGAGGGTTAAGATTCTAAGAAGTAATCTATGTAGATGGAGAGAGAGATTGATTACTGAATCCTGGTTCATTGAATCTACACCCAACACATGCAACAGAAATGACTCAATGCAAATACCAGAAATATGGAAGATATTATTACCACCAGTCAAATCAGAAGAGGATAATAAATAATCTCAAAATTCTATTTCAATTCAAGCAAATCACAACATTCTAACAAATTACTTATTATAACTATAAGAACATTCGTCTTATTTCCCATCTAATTGTATTTGATCAATAACACTCATATTATTATCTCTGAATGTACATTATCTCATATTGATTTTTATTCAAATATCTAGTCAATTCCATACATATATATAAATGAAGGAAAAAGTTGTGTGAGTAACTTGATATGATTATGAGCAATAATTTGTGCTCGAAACGTCATCAGTTAATATTACTGTGTAACACTGTGTGATTTATGAAAATAAAATCTTATCCATAATGGAGTTACACTCTACCACAGTGCCCAAGTTTTATACTTATATCAACTAGAAGACTTACGATTAATTGGGTTTTGGATTCAGATAGTATTCCACTTCCTTTGGTTTGAAAAACAAGGTAGTTAAGTTAGTTGGGACTTTTTTCAAGTTAATTTGTAGCATTTCCCACTATGGCTAAGTAAACGTGTAGTAAAAACCATTAACAGTTCGATATTGGACTATCTGGTGCAGACCGGCCACAAAGCAAGCCAGCATTGAAGAATCCTTCTCTATCATCTACCGGGTGTCTAATAAATTGCCACAATCATCGTAGCACTGCATGCTGCAAACAGCAGAGGCTATTGCAATTCGCCTCAAACAACCAGTTCTCTGTGTTTAAAAGAAGCAAATCCAGCCCCTACTACTGCCCTGGCCAGCCTTCAGTAGAGACTATAAATTCATGAATTTGTAATATTATCTTTCCTAATTTTTCTGACATTCAGCTTATTTTATGTTGATGCTATTGAGCTATAATCTATCAATATTATTGATTCGATGTTATTTAAACAACATTAATGTCGTTCATTCATTCATTTATTCACTATAATGGATATATAACTGCAAAGCCTGATGATGAAGTTATCGAAAAGAGTACTCTTTGTTCAGTATCCATTCTTTTGATAATTTGTATTTCTCGTTGAATTGAAATGAATTGGTCTCTGTTGTCAGTCATCTCGGCTTCTTGTATGGACGTTTCAACGATGTTTGATGGTTGACGTGATGTCATTTGGTTGGTGGCGGCTAGCGGTAGAATCCAGGAGGCACATTTCGTCCTATTTACAACCTTTCAGCAAGGTGTGCTTGTATTCCCAGTAAGTCGTAGTGTTCCCACTTCAGATCCAATCTTTTGAATCAAAGATTGAGTATTTTTGGTCCAATAAAATCGCTCAGAAGAAATAAAAATCCGCTTAAAAACAAATAACTGATACGTGTTTGACAAGATGGGGTTCTCGTGTCCTTAGAAACGATCAATACTAGATTCAAATTTCAAGGGGAACATGATTACTCAATTAGGGATGCAGGCACACCCATCCAACAAGTCCCAAACAGGACGAAATGCGCATTCTAGATCCCATTGCTGGTCATTATCAATCAGATAACATTAATTAGAACGCAATTAGGTGGAACAGATTTTAGATGCACCATTCTATGAACCGCACTTATTATGCGAAGGCTGATTATACTTAATATTCCCAGGTACTCAGGTTGAAGCAGATAGAGTGTGGGATTCAAACCTTGGTGAATACTTGTACGGCTCACTGAATTCTGGTTGAATGTATTGATTAGTAAATTTAAAAGACGTGAATATTATCCAGGCAAATGTATGTATATTCAGATTTCATTTTAGTTATTATTTACTGAATTCCTTAAGATCACATGTTTATGAGCAAGAAATTTTGATATACACTTTTATTTTTCAGTAATATAATATTGCATCATTCTGTCATGTAGTAAATAAACAAACTGACATGGTATTATTACTCTACTACAAGGCACACAAGTTTCACTTTCATATCAATGATACATTATTGAATTTCAATGCAGTTTTAAACGATATATATATATATATATCATCCAAACTGATAGCACAGAAAGTAAAATTGGTTAAATATGAATATTACATAATGAAATTAAATATATGTAGGGTTTTGAAAGAAGATAATAACTAATAAACTCCTAATTGTTGATATAAAAAATTCAGGCAACACTCATTAGCCTGTGGTGTTACGAGAAAAGTAAATGGTACTTTGGTTTCTTCGACATTTTTGAATACAGGTCTCTTGTATGCCCGTTAATACACACCTGGTAGTTTCGCTAACGGATTTCCTACCTAGTCGATTCGCCAGCTTATTTTTCTAACCACTATTGGCAACAACAAACGACACGATACGATACCACCGAAAAAGCGACGCAAGAAGACAATAAGTGAATACTGACTGCTGATGTGAAGAGCTTTTACTGTCTCGTATCCACAGTGAAAATGATTGAAATCGCTTGCATACATATAGGCTTTAACCGACCTCGAGAGAGACTAATTACATTGATTCATTAAAACAGTCAATAACCAATAGGATCTCAAGGTGATAAATGGGGTGGGAGAAATACAGTCAGATATGTAAAAGTACATGGAGAAAATGAGGTGTATTTATCACCTCCCCTGTCAACAAAAAGAGCATGAAGGTGTACAATAAAATTAGTACCTCTACTTCATTGAGTCAACTTGGAAACGTACTGTCTGGGATCTCTTGAGACTGTATTGCCTTCTGGGATGAGATCCCTTCTTGTTTTGCGACTTCCGTTTTTTTTGCCTTCGTATCACTGCAGGTAGTTTAAATGTATCAAATAAGATATCTAGGGGTATTTCAGGTTTTGAGGATGTCACGTCATTTAACCTAAATCAGCCTTGGCAAGTAGTGGATGATAGCATCCACCTTTACCTAACAAGTTTAACATACAGTCTGGAAGAGATAAAAAGTAGGTTCTAACACATACTAGAAACACAAAATTATTGATATCCTGACGTAGAAATTGAAGTTCAGATTAGGAATTAAATAGATAACAAGTTTTAAAACTTGAACAACTATTTAATTTTAAATCTAAAGCTGATTAAGACGAGAAATAAGGTACTATACATTCTGTGAGGAATAACACAACACATGTGACAGTTAATCTCTCAAATATGTATAATCCCTAACCAAAGCAACTTGGTGAGGCGCCTCCAAGGGAGGAGGGATCCTATGAAGAGGAAATGAAGGTATATGGGCAATCAGTCGTGGAAGCCGCTTAAAAAGATTGCATAGTGCAATAGGGATGAGCCTGTGAAGTCGTATTGTTTCACTCGGGGTGCAAGCAATAGATTATATATATATATGCACTTCATGGATCAGAGACTTGGCACGTCATGAAGAGCACCTCAAACAAACTACAGACCTTCGTCAACAGCTATCTTCGCTCAATGCTCAAGATCAGGTAGCCGGCGAGGAAAAATCAGCAACAGGGATCTCTGGAAGCGAACCAACCAGGAACCGATTGTGCAACAAATAAGCAGGAAGAAATGGAGGTGGATTGGCCATACTCTGAGAAAACCACCAAGTGACATCACACAACAGGCTTTCGAGTGGAACCCGAACGGGAAGCGGCGAGTTGGTCGTCAGTGCGCAGATGACATGGAGGAGGTCATGTCAAGAGGAGATGAAAACATGTGGGCAAACGTGGATCCAGGCTAAAACGTTGGCAGAGAACCGAACGCAATGGAGATGTGCGGCTGAAGCCCTATGTTCCTATATATACATATATATATATATATATCACTTATTCTCACTCATGTGTTTCAAACTGTTTTTTTATTACTGTTTAAGTAGAACAGAGAAATGAAACGGCCTACCTCTATTCGAAAGCTCTCTATGTACTGATTTGTCTCTCATCACTTTACATAGAATACTGTACTACTTCCTATCTGTTGTATATTATTAGTATTGTTCCCTTGGGTTCCGAGTGGAACGTAAAGCTTCAACAGAACGTCCCCATTTTATCCTATTCTTTGCGGTTCTCTTCAGCTGACCCCACGATTGTCCATAGTCTCTGATTTCTTCCATTTCACCCTCAGACGCCCAACTCTTCGTTCCCCATTAGAGTTCCACTCGAGGATATGCCTGGCGTATGATGTCATTCGACAATCGCATCAGCGTGTTGTATAGTGGTCAAAACATCAAAATGACTAACAATAAAAGTTGTTAATTCCTATTTGAACAACAATTATTAGTGATAAAAACGAAAAAAAACATCCATCACTTACCTCATTTGTACTGATACATTCTAACCACATACCACGTAGACTGCAGACAAACATATTCATTAAAACTGGCCACCAATCATTGGTTATCTTCAATTTGGTCATATACAACTTTAAATCACACGTTAGAGTTTTATTAAATCGTTTTAATTGATTATTTGATTTATTGGGAAGACGATGATGAAGAAGAGATGATTGTAAAAATACACGTTGTAAACAACAAGCTGCTAAATTTAAAATTTTGAACCAATTCTCATATCTTGTCATAAGCGAACAAGAACCATCATTTGTCTAAATATGAAGGAAAACAAAAGTAGAATTAGAATAAATAAGCCTTCCCCCGCCCCCACCATCCCCATAGAAAAAAGTTTTAACCAACCAATGGACATATCGTCAATACAGGAAAAGTTCAAGTGATCATTTATAGTTGAGTAATTAGTTCAGTCTTAAAAATTGTTAGATGGTTGGAAGCAATTAGCAGGAAGCCTTAAACCTAGATCTTATGCTTATTGGTACTCATTGGCAAGGCGAATTCATAAAATCTACATAGAAACTTATGTCCCTTCTGAGATTCGAATACGGGTCACCCATTGCTACAGTAAGAGATGTTACCACTGTGATATTTCAGCTCGCGACTGACCTACTTCAGCAGAACTTTAACGAATACTTTGATTGGATACCAGGTGGTAACTCCCGTCATGAGTCTATAAATGAAAATAGTTCATATGATATAAAGTATCTTCAACTATCTTCTCACCACCAACAGTAAGCTCTTAGCTACGTGCTAAGGTTAGTCAGAAAACTACCTGTTAATAAAGGACATTGGACAGTTGTTTCGATCCAATCTGGGACTCTTCAACCACACCAGGAATAGAACTGAAGATCTTCGAATTACGCGGTGTGAATGTTTCCAAATTAACCATCAAGTTGGAATTCACTGGTTAATTTATTTTAACTTCTGTCTACTTGTGAAGTAACACCATTACTGTCCATTATCATCCTTGAGGAACAACTGTTTTCATATTCCTCAATCTCGGATCCAAAAAGCTCGAGCTGCTTTCGCTAACTTACACCATCTCTGTCGTAGGCGTGACATCCGGCTATCAACCAAGGGACGTGTGTACTGCTCAGCAATTCGCTCCGTCCTTCTCTATGAATCTGAAACATGGCCAATACGAGTTGAAGACATGAAAAGGTTGACTGTTTTTGACCATAGATGTCTACGATCTCTTTCTCACGTTAGGTGGTATAATAAGGTAAGTAATGTTGAAGTTAGGCGTAGTGTTGGGCAAAGGGGGAAAATCAATCAAAGAGGCTATAAAGTTACATAGATTGAGATGGCTAGGTCACATGCTGCGCATGCCTAACCATGGCCTCCCCCACTCCGACGGGCATTACTAGCTCATATAGGTGCAGGTTGGAAAAAAGTAAGTAGTGGCCAAACAAAAACATGGCCTCATCAATCCATGAAATCCTTGACAGTTAAACTGAGTCAGGTAGGGAGGGAGATGCAGACTTCCGGGTTGGGGCCCACCCTCGCGACTCTAAGAATCAATGAAGGCTGGAGACAATAGGTGACATGGCTCAAAATCGTTGTCAATGGCGCAGATGTATTCAGTCTCTGTAATCTTTCATATTCCTTTCCACCATTACTCATTCTTTTTCACTCTTATACTTGTTAAAACCCTATTGATTCTCTTTACTCATCTTCTTATCTACCTTTGTGTGCTATTTGGAACGTGGCAATTCGAACTGCTGCACTTCGGTGCCAAGTTCTATGTTGAATCCAGACAGACAGATTACTCAATCTAGTGGGCTTTATTTGACACGACTTTCCATCAAAATTCTAAGAAAATTATCTTGTAGTTAGCAACCACTGAGCAGTGAATTAGCCTTTCTTTCAGGAAGCTAATCAAATTCCTACAAATTTGACTTCTTAGTCAACTATCGACCCGGCTGGAGATTGAGTCTTGATAATCTGGTTAACACATGGTGTTGCTCTGTTAGTGCAATAAGAATCTTGCAGAATTTTATCCAGAAGTGCTAGTGTCTAAAGTGTTGCATTTCACTTTGCGTTTCATATATAATACTGAGAGAAGCATTCTAGAACATTTTTATAGATAGATGATGTAAACATTTTTTAAAACATTCCATTTCGTTCCCAGGGGAACATACGGTTTCAAGCTAGAGCTTTCAAGTTTCGGCAGCAGTGGTGTTTACTTTCACGGGATGGAGTTGCTAGCCTCATGCCCAACCTTCCCTCTTTACCAGTCTTATTACTGGCTTAGAGAGGTAAAGGAGTGCGTCGGCCTGGAATCGAACCCGAATCATATGCGTGGTTGGTGAGCATTCTACCGCCGTACCACCGACGCACTGATGTAAACATAACCTATTCAAAACACAAACTGATATACTACCGAATCCTGTTAATAGGCGACTAATAATTTGTGTGTTTCAGGGTTTCATCATGAACTGGCATCGGTTAGAGGATGACTGGAAAACGTGCGAGTACTGTGAGACAGCTGTTTCGTCTCAGCTTAGCATTCTTCATCAGCACGCACCCACTGGGTTTCGAACCTCCGACCTTCTGGTTACAAGGGGAGCTCGTAGATCGCTAAGCCACTGGGACCCGATCCCACGGTCCGTCGATTCCAACTTCTGCCAATTCTTGATATGGCACGATCAATAGCCAATGTTATCGACGAGTATTTGACCTCACACGCGACCCGCTGTACCCCAATGGTCACGACTTCCCCCTAGAACCGAGGTAACTACCCAATTAAATTGGACCAGTCACTAGTGGGCATCAGATTGGTTGCAGGATTTCATCATGGTCCAGTGGTCTTCTAACCGATGTCAATTCATGAGGAAATCCTGAAACCAATCAAATCCCTGCAAACCAACACCTGAATTTGTGTGTTTGTTGATAATGTGATTTTTTGTTTAGAATTCAGTTCATCTCTGCATGATGAATAGGTTCCGTCACAGCTACTTACTTTCATCAATATTTTAATTGTATGTAGTTTACCCTTTAATTCATCCAGTTTAGAAAACTTTAGAAGTCGAGTTTCTTTGAAAAACTTCTAACCGGCGATATTGCCACAACTAAGGGTTCAAATGACTTGCAACCAGCCACCTTGATGACATTAGTGTTTCCAACTGTGACAAAAAAGAGAGATCATAATAGGAAATATATCTCGACATATCGGGGGAGGAAATCTGGGTGGTGAATTTACATCTCCCAAGTAGTAAGAGTATATTTAGGTGAAATTCAATCAACCTGTAACAAAGGATAAAAAGCTTCAACTATGCCGGGGTATAAAATAAAAAGAAACGAAAGAGATGTTTAAAAACTACTGCCTACAAAAACTACACACATTAGAACCATTACATAGTAAACTAAATACATGGACGGAAAAATTAACCAGTAAAACTGAAATCCTGTGAAGTGAAACGTAAAACATAACATAAACTTCGTTACACAAGAGCTGTCATGAACAAATTACACAGAAATACATAAGGTTTTGTAAGTAAATGGGCAAAGTTAAACTTTAAGCTCCACTAACTACCAACCAGCAAATGACCTTGAACGCATTAATCAAATGAAAGAGGCATTTTCGGGTATGGAATCCATATATTTATGAAAAAATGCATAAAAACTGTTTAAAACAGTTACATACGATATATTTCTCTCACATGTGATAAAAACATCTCCCGGTTTAGCATAGGAGTATCAACTGAAAATTTACATTACATCCTATACATATATTGATCTAAATGAATAGAAATGACATCCTTTTGAGATCCATTCCCCAAAAGGCTTCTATAAAATTGGTGTGTGTCACTGCAGTGCTATCCTCTCGACGAATCCTTTCTGTAGAGAGGTATCATATAAACCAATCACACAAACATTATTCGCTTGTTCTCGACCACGGTTATATTTTTTCTTTAATAAGGTAGTTTTATCCACATGTACGACGTCGCCTACTCCTCTCAATAACCAAGTAAGCCTCTCCATTTTTCAGGATGCGATACCCATGCAGTATTGGTACTACTGAACTGTTGATACGAGAGACTATTTTCAGTTTCAGCAGCTGCACCTCTCATAGGCTGTTTTAAAACCCAGTAATTACAAATATACAAAGTCTGGGTTAAGGACAAATGGGACCTGGCGAAAAATGTTCCTACGAAATATTAGAATCATCAGCTTACCTTTCCTGACACTAACTCGTCTCAAACAAATTGCAAAACGATGGACGTATCCATCAACTGACCTGCTGAAGCTTTTTATACTCATAACACCTCCTTTCTTTCCTAATCAACCCCACATCCGAACAATACTGGAAAACCTTATCCTGACCAAATTGTAAGCGCAACTGCGTTACAGCAGGTATTTGACGCGAATCAAGCGGAATTGAAGCTTCAACTCACGTGGGTGAAACTCATTGGACCCATTCAAGGTCAATGGTGCAATCGCACTCCATTGGTAGTAAGTGGTGCTTAAAGTTTAACTTTGCCAGTAAATGATTAGCAATAGATGTAGAACAGGCATAATGTATGTTTATAATCAAGGCAACATCACAAAGAGGAGATTTAAATTATTTCCTGCTATCATACACAAAAAGTACATCATAAACTTTAAGTAGAATTGTCGTCACATTATGTAATATATTACCACCAATCGAATTGACTAACTCTCATGAAAATAAACATTGTTATTTAAAGAGTTTTTATAGTCTAGTAAACAAACAAAGTCGTGACCAGTAGGGTGTAGCAGGTCGGGCGTGAGGACAAATACTCGCCGAAGACATTGGATAGGGGTCGCGCTATGTCGTGAATTGGCAGAAGTTAGAATTCATGGACCATTGGATCGGGTCCCAGTGGCTTAATGGTATATGAGCTCGCCTTGTAACCTGAAGGTCCTGGGTTCGAATCCCGGTGGGTGCGTACTGATGAAGAGTCCCAAACTAGGACGAAACAGCTGTCCAGTACTCCCAGGTTTTCCAATGGTTCTCTAACTGATGTCAGCTCATGCTGAAATCCTGTAACTAATCAAATCCCTACAAACCAACACTGGAAAACTAAAACTGTCTTCATCAAATTCCTAACAATAAGTGAGAAGGAAATACAAAGTAGTCAGTACAAGTGTCATTTACATTGGCTAGAGGACAATTCTAAAATTGCATCCTCTAATACAATAAGGTCTACAAATAAGCTAAATCATAGCAATGTATGCAATCACGCAATAAAAAGAGAACAATGGGAAAGATCTAGAAACCAATTGAGCAGAAGGATAGATTGAAAACGAAATCATTACAAACTGACAATGACCCGAGACGATTTTTGTCAATTAACACCGTATATGCAAATCCTTCAAATAATTATATAGCTTTGAAGTGAAGTTACGAAACGAGATCTCTTAGCTGATTTGCGTGCTCTTAATTTACAGGGTACTAATGGGGTGAGAGCTGTCTGCTAGCCAAAATTGGTAGACAGCAATTTGCGTCAATCTTTAGGTCCCAAATCTTGGTCATGAGAAAAAAGAAGGACAAAGACTAACCTTGGGGAACTCAACTGCCAGTCACAGCAGACTTAGAGTGGGTGGATACGATTAGCAGATATATCAACGGACTGTCTAAGAAACGGCAACAAAGAGATGACAGGAAACCTTCAGCAAGAAAACAACCAATCAGAAGACGTTGCTTCTCTGCTAACAATAACGAATAATAATGTACATAAAAATCTATAAATATCTGTTGATTTTCTCAATAAACGATCTGTTGCCTGACCCTTGTCTTCTATCGTTACACTATTACTCCTAGCATAATAGGCTGAAACTTAGGTATTCGCCTTTAATATGATTATCATCAATAAATGTTGCTTGAATGATTATTCATTTTATTGTCTGATGGTATCTTACACACAGGATATAACATGGTTTTATGTACGATCACAATCGTCCACTTCTTCTCTTATACATCAGTATTTATTTCATTGAAACGCTTTGACAGTTAAAAAACTAACGGTCTTTACAGTCATTTGATGTTACAGGTCTTAACTTCTAGAAAACATTTACATATGTATGTGAACAATTTAACCTTGTTACAATGCCTATTGTAACCTTAAAATGAAAATCAAACGGTTTCATTTAAGAAATAATGACATTTACTTAAGGATAGAATATTACATGTTTGGAGTTGTAATATGTCAACCTTGTTTTTGTTTTTTCCTTCTTATATAATATATATATGTTTTTACGATTTTGAACAGTTAGAGAAACATTGAAAACCAGGGAGTACTAGACAGCTGTTTCATCCTAGTATTGGGAATCATCGGTAGTACAGTGATATATATATATATAGGCAACTGTTAAAAAGCTTTTAAACAGTTACATAGGATGCTTTGACAAGCATAAATACATTTCTCCTCAGTAGTCACTTCGCAATCAGACATTACAGCAATATCTTTTGGCGGTGTCTGGAAGATATCAAAGAGTATAGGTATGATCAGACTAACGACAATCGGAATTTAATTTGTGGATGGTGACTAGCTGTGGAATCCATGATGCGCATTTCGTCCTGTTTGGGACTCGTCAGCTGGGTTAGAGCCTCGGTGGGAACATCATCACTCACTGGGAAATGCAGGTACATCCAGATGACGAGTCCCAAACAGGACGAAATGCGCATCCTGGATTCCACTGCTAGTCACCATCAACAAATTAAATTCTAATTAAATGCCCAGACATCGTAGAAGCATCTGCATAAGAAGCCGACATGTCAACCTGAGACCGAGCATTTTGGTCCAATCAATCAACGGGAAAATCTCAAATTCAATTTTTAAAAAACACGACAATTGGGTCTAACACCTGTTTGGTTCCTTTTACAACTGACTTTCCTGATCTCTACTTACTCTTCATATGATTAAGGATACTAAGACCTTAACCATTGTATTAGTAAAGCTGATACCTATTTCGTTATCCTAAGAATAGTTGTCCTTTTTATAAGCTAGGGTAATTTACAATCTACAACAATCTGGCAGTTTCAAGTTTCCTATATTTATGGTTTCAAATAAAGGTGATCTCTGAATTCTATCAGTTATCCTAGTGATTACATCGTGCACGTGACTGCTCAACAGATAGGTATGGAAGTACATGATTACGTTATCTATCATACAGCGATCAATTCAGATACAATAAACTATTTCAAACGATTTGACATACAATCATCATAAATGACTGTATTTTATCTACAACAGAGATTCAACCACTAGATAAACTACAAGACACCCTAGTTTCTAGAGAAACTAAACTTGAGTATTGTATGAATTATTCAAACTTTATAAGCACTTTACAGACGACGATAACGTGCACAGTGGGGTCACCACCAACACGCCTATAAGACAAATTGTCGTTTTGAATACACGCGATACTTTCTAACAGATTTTCATCTTTTTTTTCAACTTTCAATAATAATAGACAACGATTCTTACAAGAGAAAAACAAAACTGTTACATAAAAGCTAGTAGCTTATTGAAAACAACTTAGACAATAAATATTTAGCTTGTACATGTAACTATTTGAAGCGAATTTAAGTAGTATAGTCGATTATGCAAGTAAAAACATTTGTTTGAATCAACAAAACAAATTTCTATTAATTCCTAACCAGAACTGAAACCACTAATCATTTTTCTAGTGGTGTTCCAATATCTCTCTCCAGAGTCATAGAAAATGCAAGATGATTATATAGGCTATATATGTGTAAAACTTGGGCACTGTGGTAGTAAGTAATTCCATATTAGTTTGTTTATTAGGTATATCACACAGTGAAACAGTATTATTTACTGGATGACGTTTCGAACAAAATTTATTGTTCATAATCATATCAATTGATATGATTATGAACAATAAATTTTGTTCGAAACGTCATCCAGTAAATAATACTGTTTCACTGTGTGATATACCTAATAAACAAACTAATATGGAATTAAATTTCACAACGATGGATATATCCATCGATCGACCTGCTGAAGCTTTTTATACTAATGATACCTACACATGAACAAATCCTCTCCTTTTTAAGCAAACCCGCATCCAAGCACTATTGGAAAACATTATCCTCACCAAACTGCAAACGCAACTGCATTAGAGCAGATATTTGACTGGAATCGAGCAGAATATAGCCTTCAACTTATGTGGATGATGCTCATTGGACCATTCAGGGTAATTTGCTGATTGGTAGTTAGTGGCGCTTAAAGTTTAACTTAACCGTCAGCGGTATACCCATCACACTTTCATTCTTCACATGAATTTTAGGCTTATTGGTTATACTGCATGATGACACAGGACTACTTGCAGAGATGGCAAAGTTCCGCCTAGAATTTATTTTTCATTATAATACCAAAAGTTACTCCTGAGCTCCCAGTCTCGCAACAATTAAACTTCCTTTTTATGGCGTGTTATTTTTGTAGCGGTAGCAGGGTTTCTAAGACATTTAAAGAAGGATATTACTTCATCTTAGAGAAATAATATGAACACAATTTTGACTATCAAACCTCTACCTAAATCCACTTTGTTCATTCTCACTGTGTGGGGCTGAATGACTGTATGTGTATGCTTGTATGTGACTGTATGCATGTAGTTCACTATCAAGGCTTCTGTAGGGAATCACTCATTATCTTATTGTGGTCTATCAATCTAGAATTTTCTTTTCCGATTAACCAATCAACAGTCAACTTATGACTTTGAAGTAGCACTGGTTTACGTAATGCTTCCATCGTACCTTGATATCATCTGACTACTATTGCCTGTCTTCTACGTAAAGTGTGTATATTGTCGTTAGATGTTTGAAGTTAGGCTGAGAACTGACTCCCATTACAGGACCACAAGAAACCAGGGAGATCTGGGACAGCTGTTTCGTCCTAGCTTTTAGGACTCTTCAGTAGTATGCACCAGAAACAAGGATGAAACAGCTGTCGAATACTTCCTGGTTTTCAATGATTCTTCGATCAATATCTTGGCGGACTGCGCTTAAAACTTAGGCTACCGAAAAACTTCCATCAATATATTGCATGTATTTTCTCTGATTCAGTTTGTTTATATCTAGTAAAATATGGCCTCTAATAGTATTGATTACTCCGGCGAGTAATTAAAACACTTACAACCTGCTGGTTCACAAGTTTCTACTAATCACGTGATAAAGCATTATTGTCAACGTCGGCTTATCTCAATACACGAGATGACCGTTCTTGAGTGGTGTCCTTGGTTCACAAAAAGTACTCCTGAACCTTTTATAATTGGCATTCAACAAAATGTTGTGTATTTCTCAAAGGGGAAAAAGAAGAGACATCATAATAGATTAGTTTGTGCTTCATATCAGATAGAACTGTGTCATACGATCTATTGTCAATCACATCTTTTATTTGAAAATCATGGACGAAGGGAAAATATTATGCGATAAACTCCGCTGAAACTTCTGTACATTATATAAACATTGTTCTGAAGAAAGCTACTATTATTATTATTATTAAAACCCAACTCCTGAAAATTAATCTAATGCTTACAAGTGACTGACTATAGAATGAAGTCACCTAGAGTTCTAGTGAGAAGTTGTGACCAAGTTGGATGTGAGAACAAATACTCATCTATGACATTAGCTGGTTGTTGCGCTATATATGGGAGAAGTTACAATCCATGGGCCACTGTATTCCATTCCAGTGGCTGAATGGCCAACGGGCTCACCCGGTAGCATGAAGATCCTTGGTAGGGGGTTATGGGTGCATACTGCTAAAGAGTTCCAAGCCATAAGAAAACAGCTATCTAGTACTCATTGAATTCTGATGGTTTTTAAATTGAAATCGGCTTGTGATATAACTTGAAACCAATCGGATTCCTGCAAACCAACACTTGAAAGTATCCCCATTGTCAGTATTCATACATACACACACTAAATACTAATGGTCTATTCGGATTGTGAAGATTTGGATCAATTTAATTTCAACCGTTAAATTTGGACACGAACCAACGCCAATTAGGGAGGTCATTTACAACCAGGGAGCACTTTACAGCTGTTTCGTCCCATATTTTGCAACTCTTCAGAAGTGCCTATCTATGACCTCATCAGAGGTCGAATCTGGGACCATTCAGTCACTTGGGTAGGAATTCAGTGACCAACTTTATTAATCCGTGAAATAGTGTTACCCCCCACCAACCACTGGTCACGACTTCTTTCCATAAATCCAGTAGTCTGAATATCAATCGCCAGCTCATTGTTGGCTACTGGATGGATGTCCTGGAGTCTTAGTGAGAAGTCATGACCAGTGGGGTCCACCTTATGTCAAGTTGAAGTGGATTCTCATAGAAAACACTGGTGAGGGTGACACGCTATACCACGAATTGACATAGTTAAAATGTACGGGTCTAAATACCTGAATGGTTAGCGAAATTTTCAGAATTGATCCCCTCCTGGTGGGGTCACACTGCTGAAGAGTTCCAAAATGTAGATTTTCAATGATCTCTTTAAACGGTGTTAGTTCATGAAGACATCTAACAATTGGAAATCAACTAATAGTCTAAGCTTTCTATGCATTAACACAGTAAAAGTGAAGTAACTAGACATTTTAAAAAAAATAAGCAAAAACAGTATAACAATACTCCATAGCTTACTTCTTCATTCACTGACGACGATAGTGGCGATGATGATGATGATGATACTCTGGGTGGTGATAATTTAACTGGTCCCATCAGAGCAGCATGTAGATAATTTTCCATTTGTATTTTACTTTGTTCACAAGCTGATTGCATAATAAATGTATCAACAGTAGTTATTTCTACTTTACAATTATTATTCATCATTTGATGATGATGATGACTTAAATGTACTGGATTAATTCTTTGTAAAGCTTCTGAATAGGATATGAATGCAGCAGAAAATAAACAACTAATCATAAATAAAGTATCATTAAGACAACGATGATCCAATGAATTTTTAATGATACCAGAAGAAGAACAATATGGACAGACAAATTTTTCTGTAGACGATAATTCATTCGTCAATGAACCATGTGTATATGCGTCTGGAACTAAGTGTTCTAAAATATACAAAAACAAAAAAAACAAGTCAATAAAGAAATGATCAATAAAAAGTTCGACTATCGAACTTAAAAGGTCTAATTATTGACATGCATTTATACTTGCTTTCTTGATTGTTGTTTGTTTATAGAACCAAACAGATCACATTCTGTGATCTGACTGCTCCTGTGGAGCCAGTTAGTTGCATAGGCCGAACAATTAGGCATGTTTCTCGTCGGATTTCAGAACATAATCCTGCATTATCTTTAAGTAAAGGACAAACAAAATCCATTCAAAGCACTATTATATCTCATCTTGTAGATACAGAACGCAAGACTAATGTTAAAGAGGTGGCTTTCAAAGTCATTTACCACATAACAACTAATCGTAACTTTATCTAAAAAGTTCGTCTACTACATATTGCTGAGACTGACTGTTGGGATCTATATTAGGAAACCTAACTTATAATGTATCCAAAAGAAGCTGGTTCAGACACTGTTGTTACCTTGGCCGTCAATCAAGGTTCTAATGATCCTCAATTTGTTATGGAAATTTCCACAATTCTATTTGATATTCTATTTGCTATGACATTTGCATGCTTATTATAATTTATGCATCTTTAGTGAACTGTAATTCCACTGATCTTACTTAACAAATCGATATTATTTAAAAAACACCCAAGTTGTTAATGACAACTATCCTAGAATATTCTATATACATAAACATATATATAATTACAGAGCCGGAAGAGGAAATTATCGAAAACGAAATTCTTTGCTTAAATTTTTATTGTTTTTTTTGTGATCTTAATGATTTCAATTTCCAAATGAATTTATAATGAAATTTCATCTCTTCGAACTGTGTAAATTGCAAAAAATTTGATTCAAGGAGTAACTTGTTTAAATGAAAATATCATATGAACTTGTTTTCTTATCACTAGAACTACACGGACTAAAATAATCACACTGTAATTGGTTAGGGTTTATATATTCCGAAACTACATAGCTGTTTAATGTAAGTGTAGTACTTGGGCACTGTGGTAGAATGTACTAGACTGTAGAATAAAACGAAAACAGTATGTTGCATTGGATACTAGTATTTATAGGAAACCAACATACTCTAATAAATACTTAGACTTTAATTCATCCCATCCAGAATCGGTAAACATAGATTTAGTTAAATGTATGTATAATCGGGCCAGCAGCCTGTCTAACTAGTTAGCCAGAAGATTTAAATAATGAAATCAAACAAATAAAGGGAATATTACTATCGAATAACTACCCACCAGAATTTATACAGAAATGTATGAAGACTCAGAAGAAATAGGATTAGTGGTGAAAATGACGAAAATAATATGAAATTCAAAGCCTCTGTAGTACTGCCGTATAAAAAAAGGAACCTCTGAGACCTTACACAGGATTCTCAATGAGGCTGCAGTTAGGGTGGCGTTTAAACCAACCAATCAATTCTCTCAGAGGTAAACTTTATCGGCTTAAGGACCCAATAGATCCAATTAAGGGAAATAATATAATTAAACAAATACCATGTAATGACTGTCAGTGAGGTCAATTACATAGGTCAGACTAGTAGATCAGGGTCAACTAGATTATTGGAACATAAAAATTTAGCTAGACCTTGAATAATTGATCAAGTTAAATAACCTAGAGAAAAGCTCAGACATTGCACTGCATTCACTTGCATGTAATCACACAATAGAGTGGGACAGGATGAAAGCGCTAATAAGTAATATAGTTAGGTGGAGAGAGAATTTAATCGCTGAATCTCTGTTGATTGATTCAACACCACACACATACAATCGGAATGACGCAACGCCTATGCCGGAGATACCGAAAGTGGCAAAAAACAACAAAGGGAAGTCGGAGAGACAGAATATATATATATATATAATCATATAAGAATTGATATGATTATGAGCAATAATTTATGCTCAAAACTTTGTCATCCAGTTGTTAATACTGCATCACTGTGTGATACTTAAAATAAACTTATCTACTATGGAAATATACAGGTGTTTACTGTAATCTTATCACCCTACATAGGATAACAAGCCTACAACATTTTAAATCATGATTTACCAAAATTTAAAGGTAACTGTAATTAAGCCACGGATTCTTTCAAAATTAATATAAAACTGATCTGACCAATATAGTAAAGTGTAAGAAGAAAGCCTACTGACGAATGTAAAATATCCCTGTATTTACAGAATGTAAAACTTAGTGTTGATATGAAGGCTTTGAAGTACATAAAAATGTTTCTACGACATACAGGTTCTCAAGGTTACCAAGACGTGAAAAGTCACCTTTGACTTTTTGCTACTAACTTAGAGTTACGTATCCAATTCACCAATAGTGGTTGAATACACTGCATAGTATTGTTTTTGTTTTGTTATATGGTTGTAAAAAATGATGAGTTCATGCATTAAATTTCCAAAGTTGTCACATATTTAACCACTACCTTTGCATTCGTAGTATCGTGAACATACACTGGATGAGCTGAGCAACTTCCATAATGCAATATCAACTAAAGTAGAATCAGACATGAACAATGATTAGGTCAACGCCTAAAATTACTGACTACTGTTCTACACCAGTGCGAAAGATGGTGTCATTTTATCTTTTCTTCATTAGTTTTATGGAGTTTTATGACTTCTGAATACTTTGTTTTCATTCCTATGTCTTCCCTCTAATTACTAAGTTTATCTGAATATCTGAAATGTTACAATTCCAAGTTTTACGTTGATTATATCTAACTGTTCCTTCTGGCTGAAATGCAGTGAATAACAACTCTGTAGTTAATTTTACATATAGATTGATAATACAGCTTGAGAAATAAGTCTCCAAAGCTTGAAGTGTCTCGTAGATAATTGATGTATTCGAGTTCTAATTGAAACAATCAACGAATGAATTCAATTAACAATTTATTAATAGGTGAAAATATATGCACTATGACTACCTGTAATTAGACAACATTGCTATGTACAATCAATGTTCAGTAGTTGGTTAAAATAACTTATGCCCCGAGCATGTAGACGATATCGCCTTACTGTGTGGTAGCATGCAGGCTATCCAGATCTCACTTAATCAGTTGGCGATCAGTGTCTGTAAGTATGGTATGTGCTTTGCACCGTCTAAGTGCAAAGTACTGTTACAGCAATTGCAGGAGCCTATACATGCATTCAGTTTTGCAGGTGAATCGCTTGAACTTACCGATAAATTCGTGTATCTCGGTAGTTGTTTGAGTGCTGGCGAACGTGTGACGACGAGATCGTTAACCGTACAGTGAAAGCTGGGGTAGCACACACCAATCTGAGCCACCTCTGAAGCTGTCGCGACGTCAACCTGGCTGTCAAAGGGCGGGGTTTACAATGCTTTGGTGTGCTAAGTCTTGCTCTACGCTTGTGAAACTACGCCTCTCTGAGCTGAGAATGTGAGGCAACTCTGCGTGTTCGACCATCACTGTCTCAGTAGAACTGCTTGCGTTTGATAGTATCGTTGTGCGCGTAGTTCGAGGTCCAGCTGTGTTGTTTAGACAGTGGAGGTCAACATTCATTGAGTGTCTTCATCTGGAAACAACAGCTTCGGTAGCTTGGACATGTGCTACGAATGTCATCCCAGAGGCTTTCGTACCGGTCTCTGTTCGCTAACCCTGGGACAAGATGGAAAAAGGTGAGAGGTGGCCAGCCTATGGTATAGCATCGTGGGGTGAAGGATATTTGTGTTAGGTTAGCATCGCTTGGTACATTACGACTCCCTGGTTGAGGTCCGAGAGGTAGTTCAAATGGTAGATTCGAAATGATATGGCCAAAAATCACAATCAGCGGGAAAAAATACTGCAATTCCTTTTTTTTTCCCTTCCGGATAGTAATACCACGAATGTTGTTTAATCTTGTGAAATATATTTACTTCCTTTCCGGATGAAGTCCTTTACTCACTCATATATATTGTTTTACTATTATTGTGTGTCTGTATTGTCCTACCAAGTTCTGTGTTTTAAATCAATAAATAGTAAAATAACTTATACACCAAAGTAAACTGACTCAACTTACTTCATTCAAAAATTAAAATCAGCAGAAAAAATTGAAATCTCAATGTGTTAGTTTACCGACCAGTACTAAGCTCGGGAAAAAAAGGAAAAGGGCGGCGAACGGGACTAGTCATCCTACTCGGGAAAATCAATTCAATCGCTACAAAAGCTTCAAAGCATGGAGGGGTGGAGGAGGGAATATACAATAACAATATTAAGCGTAGAATTTATTATAACTTACCAAGAAGTATTAAAGCAGGTAGAGTATAACGAAATATCATTTTTAACGATTCAATAACAGAGATATTTAGCACTGTATCAGCATTATGCATTTGTTGATAAACTGTAAACCATAATTCTTCTGATTTGCCAATATAAGATTTTAATATTGTTAATGGTAAAGAATAAGTTTGTGATTCATTTGTTCTGTTATCATTATTCTTATCATTTGTTGTATCATTAATGTTAGCATTACTGTTCTTATCATGAACATTGTTATTTGAGCGATGATGTTGATGATGACTATTTGAAGAAGAATATGGTGTAAGCATTTTATCCTGATCATCTGTATTCGTCAGACAAGAGTGTTTATAAGGCAAATTTTGACCACAAGCACCAAGAATCTGTGAAATATATATACACAAGAAGAATAGCGAACAGAATAAATGAACGGTGAATACAATTAAAATATGAAAACTCTAAATTGTCAAAATTCTAGCGGGAAGCCGTGACCAACCGTAGGGTACAGCAGGTTGAAAATGAAGCAGTAACTCTTCGAAGAAGACATTTCGAAATGGTCGCGAATTGGCAGAAGTTAGAATTCATGGGCCACTGGATCGGGTTCCAGTGGCTCAATGGTCTACGACCTCGCTAGCCTTGTAACCAGAAGGTTGTGGGTTCGAACCCTGCCGGTGGGTGCGTACTGATGAAGAGTCCCAAACTAGGACGGAACAGCTGTCCAGTACTCCCAGGTTTTCCAGTGGTTCTCTAACTTATGCCAGCTCATGATGAAATCCTCCATCCAATTAAAATTCCTATACACACTTGCATTATTCCGACCTTATAACTAAGTTATGCTATGCAAGATAGGCGTACAAAACAATGGAACCCGACTAAAGCTTATTCACAGTCTTTCAGACTACACATAGAGTATCTTTATCCTGAAAGTCAAACTTTTTTCTCAAGAAATGTTTGTAATTGTATCTGGTAGTGGAATCCAAGGGATGCGTTCGGTCCTATTTGGAACTCGCTAGTTAGGTGTACCTCTATCCTCAGTGATTGGTAGTGTTCTCAATGAATCCCTGATCCAGTACCCATCCTTTCAGAAGCCAAAGTGCAACAGATATCAGATGGTATTTGTGTTTCTCGTTGATTTATCTTTAGTAGACAGAAATGCTTGTTTTCTGTTGAAACTACTAGTCAACATTAGTTAGTTAACATCACAGTAACTTTGAGGCATCATCGAAGCATTCACATACTAGGGAGCCAAAATTTCAACAGAACCCGAGTATTTCGGTTCAGTAAACATCAATCAACGGGAATACAGAAGAACTTCAGCAAATTAACTGACAGTCAGTAATTGATATTTAAAGCTGTTATCACTAAATATTTTCATCCTGGCTCATTAATCATACAAATATATCAGTGGATAAAACGAAACTAGATTCCTAAACCTTGAATTGTTTAAAGACGAATACACCGTTTAAATGATTTCTGTAAAAAGATGATCTCAGTTTATTAATAATTCTTAAAGTATTTGAATTTACAGAAAGATAAGGATAAGATGTCTCTCCACTGGTATAATAGACGACGCTACCATGGATGTAGGCTCACAATCAATCGATCAATCATGAGACGTTTTACAGCAAATTGAACAAAATGGACTAATCACACTCAACAAAATATAACATTTGATCAAGGTAAAAACTCAAAATACTTTCCATCACTAACTGACATCAGCAACAGAACCACTGAAAACCAAAGAGCACTAGCTAGTTATCTCTGCTAAAGTCGAAACTCTTCAGCATCACCAATCTATAATGGCATCTCGGGCAAAAGCGGAAAAATCCAACTCATGAAGTAGGTTACTGCCTAACGATTAGGTTAGAAATCTAATGAAGCCTGTTTCCCAACTCCTGACTGTTCACAATATAAAGCAGGAGTAATTGAGCTCTAGATTAACTAGTCACCACCCAAACCATGTCTGTTGAAATACATGAGCTGACTCCCGTGGCCTAGTGGATAACTCCTTGGCCTTTGAAACGATGGGTGCAGAGTTCGAGTCTCAGTGGGAACACTATCATACTAGGATACAGGTACATCCGGCCGACAAATCTCGAAGAGGAGGAAACGAGCACCCTATCACCCTTAACCAAAATATAACACTATATTTAACTTCCGATATCGTCGAAGCCTCCATACTAAGAGCCAACACTGTCAACAGAGACCGAATATTTCGGCTTGAGGTAATCAATCAACAGGAAAGGTAAACATACGTAAACAACAATAATAATAACAATACTTTCAATAAATAAAACAATAAAAGTCAAGAAACTTACAGAAATGGCCAACTGAGAAAGCTGAGATGTATTTGACTTCCTGAATGCATCTATAATCATTGAGCCTAAGTAACCACGATTAGAACTGACTGGGACCAATGATGATGACGATGATGAGATATTTTCTCCAGTTTCATCGGATAAAGTGAATGCATTCAAGTCGGATGAATCTATACATCTTCCAAACTGTTCAATATCAACACTAACTGTCTGTAAATATAAAACAATGTGAAATGAATGATTATAAACAACAACAGCGACAGAATATAATAAGGTAAAGGAACGTGTCCTATAACACCTATGCCGAATAATATCTGATATACAATCGATCAGTCTGAATCCTTTCACATTTCTTTTGTTCACATATATAGGTGAGAGGTATACAACACAGTTTAAAAAGGTGCACTATTTTCAGTTATCATACTTTTTGGTATGAAGTGAACAATAAAAAGGTGACTTTAAAATAAGCATTACTAAGAAGGATTGAAGTAATGAGTAACAAAATCTGGGAATGTTTAGGGATTTCAATAATAATAATATCTGTGCATCCGTGGCGTGGCACAGAGGTTAGGACGCTCGCCGACCATGCACATGGTCTGGGGTTCGATCCCCGGCTGACGCACACCTGATATCGATGGTCGGCCTGCTAAATTTGGCCTACTGGTATCACATACTGAAAATTCCATACTAGTACTAAAATACTGTATGGAATCAAGTTATAATAAAAATAAAATGAATAATCATCTTAGGCGCAGACGTGATATTCGGCTGTCAATCAAAAGACGCATATACTGAGCAGCAGTCCGCTCTGTCCTCCCTTGTGACTGTGAGACATAGCCATTAAAAATGGAAGATATGAAGAGGTTAGCTGTTTCTGACAAGAGAAGTTTGCGCCTTATCTTCTATGTTAAGTGGAGAGCAATATTGAAGTTAGGCTTGGAGTGTTAGGTGAGGAGTGTAAGTCAACCGATGTGGTTATTAAATTTGACACAAAGTTCATTAGAGTCAATATTACAAGTAATTGACACAAACATCGATCGCTTTGAACTTGATTTTTGTTTCCATACCCTGCTTTCCGACTGCATCATAGGACTTTAATCTTTGTTATTTCAATAGGGGTGTTGTTTTTTACAGGATGGGATTCTAGCCATACACTCAACCTTACCCCTTTTTCTACCCTACTACCAGCTAGTAAAGTAGGCGAGGTTTAGGATTGCGTCAGCCGGAAATCTTACCTAGACCTCACACATGGCCGGTGTCTCTCCTACCATTGAATCACCGACACCTTAAACTTAACAATTACTTAAATATAAGTACGAATGATGAGAAGTTCGTTGATTAAATTGAGGTTAAGTAATTAAAAGCTATTAGTAGTATTTGAAAATTTTCGTTTCGTTTTCATTTTAATTCAACCAAATCTAGTAGAAAATATGCAACAGTTCAATGATAAAACAAGTCAGAACATAATAAAATGTTACAATATTCAATTAGGTAAGAAATCTTTGTATAAGAAAAAAAAAGATATTTACATTCAACTAGATTAAATTACCTCACGACTTGAACAGATTAATCCTTGTAAATTTTTAAAGCATGTTGTAATAACACTTGTAGGCGTAATTGAATACAGTCGACAGAGTAAAACTACAGCACGAAATTTTAAATCATTTACTCCTGGAGATGTATGTTGTGAAAACGATGAAGTAAATGATAATTTTGACATATCTGATGGATACGATAAATTTTCATGAATTGATATTAAATTTAAACAATTCTTTAATAAGCGTAAAGCATCCATGACTGTATTTACTTCATCAAAACCACCTTCAGATGAATATGGGGGTGGTGGTGGTTGTGATGATTTTGTTGTTGCTGATGCAGTAAATGATTCAGAGGCTGACTGAAGAATTTGCGCTTCACGATAGTCTGTATACTCTTTGACACGTCTTTCAGCTAACTTATAGCATAATGTAGCAACAGGCAGAATAAATGGATTGTTATCTGAAAAGAAGAGAAAGAAATATTTTAAAAAAGTCTCGAGTGTGGTAAAAAAATTAAGACATGAACGGTATATTATTCCTTTTGCTTTTAACAGGCAAGTGTATTAACTGTCATTAAAACTCTTAGTCAGGATGCAGATCTCCTTTTTATCCTACATTCATTATATCCACCTTTCTTCAAATAATTTATGAAATGGTTAAGGTGGAGAGTTATGAGAAGGATGAATGATAGAAAGCTGTGGGGAAATTGACAGTATCAAAGTTTTTGTATAGATTCACTTCCTTCAACATTCAAGATTGAATTTCCTGATATACATATCAACAAATATGAATTTTTCATCCGTAGCTTTTTGTCACTTACAAATATCAATTCTAAAAAGGTCTTCAAGCTTCAAGAGGATAGGTATTAAATGAAGTGGACCACTGAAGAATGTACTAATAGCTTAGAAAGCCACTATAGAAAGAAAGTCACCAGGAGAAAACTAGTTAGTCAGGAATGAAATGCGAAGTAAGAAACAGGAATTTGTAAAATTTAAAAAATGTTTATGCATTTTATAACAGGTTTCTGAATTACTTCACCAAAATTCTCAAACTACAGCTAAGAAGCAGAGACTTATTTACGCAACGAAAGCCATAAATAATCTATTTCCTTGCTCTCAATACTGGTCTTTTTTTCGCTGTTACACTGGACAGTCTACATCAGAGTGAATGCAAGTATAGTGAGTGTGATACATTCCTCAGTCAGTCATATAAACGATTCAGGTTTACAACTTCATAGAGTGACTTATTCCAGTGGCACTATAATAAGTGTAACTGAGAAACTGGAACCTTTCTAGCAGCAGAGATATATAAATACGATATAACTGTTGAGTTTAATACATATCAGTTAAGAGTCTTTCAGATATTGTACGGTGCCAAAGGAGCAATTTAACAAAGACTATTCAGACATTTTGTTTACAATCCCCAATTTCATCAACCATCACTAGAGTTGAACAACTCTTCAGTTATATAAAGTAGTCATTACACTTATTTATTTTCAATACACGCTACTCTTGAAATATTTTACATTTGATAGACACCTTACATGACTGTACCGGTCGACTAGTAAAGAATCTCGAACACATCAATTTTGTGAAACTGGGGGGATATTTTACATTCGTTTAATTCTCGGTAAAGGGAGAAATAGTGTGTTGAATGTGAATTTCAGGAAAGTGAGAGATGCAAAAACGGAAACTTTGTCTTGCATTTTTACAAATTACAATTCAGACGACAACTAGACATTTGAAAAAAAAGTCTCACTACTCAAAATAAAAATGATCTAATGTACACTAAGCAGCAAAGAAAACAGCACAGGAATTCAATGTGTGATATCAGTTTCCATGTGCAATAATTTATCTTGAAATTCTTACCTTTCATATATGCTTCTCGACTATGAGGGTCTTGTGCACATTTGTTCAGAAATTCTTTGTAGCCCAACGTTGTTAGATCATAAAGTTTAACTACCCCTAAACCAGGTTCTTTCACTAACCAGTAGGTATGTCCCTCTTGTGTTGCATTCCGTTTCAAAAACATGATTAAATTACGTATTATTCGGTTAATTTGTTCAGTTTCAAATCCGACAATGGATGGAATTTCACAAGTTTTGTAAATTTCATACTCTTGCATTACAATACCTTCATGGTGGTAACACATGGCAACTTCGGGAACTTCATTGATAATATTTTCTAACCACACATCTACACCAGTGAGAACATTAATAGACTCATGCAGTGGACTTAACTTCAAGCTGATACATGGGTGTTTTGGTGTGCCAAAAATAGGCATATCAGAGCCTACAAGAAAGCTTAAATCTTTTAACTGCCACTCAGCAGTATGGAGATACATATCTGGATTTGTGACCCATGATGACCGGAACGACTGACTCTTATTGCTTTGGTTTGCACCAGTAGCCTTAGCTACATCGTCTGTAGATGCAGAATCTAATATATAGGAATATTCGTCCACATCCGAACTTAGCCCAAAGTTATTGAGAACTACATCTTGAGTAACTTCATTGGTAATATAATCATTTTCACCTGATGAAGGCAAACTCTTTGGCTGTGAAGTTCGCATCTTTCGTAGCCCAAGTTCGGGTAACTGGAAGACCCTAGTAACGAAAGTTAAATATAACTTAAAAATAAATTCATACACTTACGTATGATATAGGAATTTTGACTCAAGGTCGTGAGAAATCAAAACGCTCCGCGAAAGCGAGTCTAAACATAAACGATAATCTTCTTTCTTTAAAAACTCGCGGAGCCATAACCACTCACGCTACAAAACCATAATAATTTCAGAAAATATTTTATTTACGTACACATTCTCCACCGGTTAACAGGAACGAATCAATATCGAATTCATCCAGTAGCCATGTGCCACCAACCCTATGGATTATGGTCGACGAACGGGTATTATTTTTGAAGAATGATCGGATAAATGACTTAAACGTCTAGAAAAACCACAGATTAATAGGCATTAAAGCAAAATAAGGTACCTTGATCCCACTGATTACATCGATGTTGTCCAGATCTTCTATGTAATCATTGGCTATTTTGAAACTGTTAAGATGATTATTACCATGAACAAATAGAAGGAACCAACCCAGCAAAAGGGGATTTTAATGAATCAGACATTGTTGCATGATAAATAAGTTTCTCAATATATGACTTTCTGGTAAGGTAATTCTTTGGCATTCTGTGTAGATTGAAACCTTCACTTAAGACCATGCTGCTGATATCACCTGGACTCCATAATACGATTGACTTGTCAAAGTTTTCACAAATGGCTTTTTGCATCCTCTCCATTTCATTTGTTTCATGAAGCGGCTTTTCTGAGTCACCTGGGTGATTTTGTTTATTACAGCTCATGATAATACCTATAGTAATAATATAAAACAAAACTGACTTGATGAACAATTTGGTAATATTTGAAGGTTGTTTAGGTTCAATTACCTAAAACAGATTTCTCATGTATCAGGCTAATAGCCACACTTTTCACGTGAAGGATGATGACACTACGCAGTTACCCAGACTGGAGTACGTAGGGTGGGACTCGAGTCCATAAGTGAATGCCTAAGCAGTATCTCCATTTGGAAACTAGAATTCTTCTAAGCTTAGGCAGTAACCAAGTTATATACGATATCCAACCCATAAAACGACCCCATATTACTAAAACTGGAGGCCAGAATGTGACAAAGCCACCTTGAGCTGAAAATAAATGAAATTTTATTGGCCCTATATCTCTCGCCTAACTTTTAGTATCCATTGAGTTACAGTAGCAAAAAGCTGGCAAAACAGTTGTTTTAAGTCTCTTACACAGAAAACCCCATAAAGATGGCATGATGTAGTGATCTCAACGTGAGACTGAGATACAGCAGATGCATTTAACAAGATTTCTGGGACGACAATGTGGATATTTCGAAAACTAGTCCCCCTTGTTTACTGTATTAGCAGAATCGAATTTGACAAATTAAGCCACATGGTTGGTTGAAAATGATACATCCTACAAAGCGGGGATCCATGAGAAGTTGCAGCTTAAAATTTCATAAGCATGTAAAAACAAATAAAGTTTAGCAACGACATGCAACCACCTCCCATCTTTGTTTCAAACCAGCAGTGAAGGGAAGTATGGCTGTCTTAGTTGCTACTGCTTCTGGGGTAGCAGAAAAATTTGATGAGATAAATTTACAATATGAAAAATGCCTTTTTGACTTTATATATGTACACAATCTTGTTTTATTTTTCTGACATACAGGAATATAGCGATAAGTGTATGCAAAGTGTTATTTGCAGCATTGCCGCACAACGTAATTTGCGAGATTAAGCTTAGACCAACTGGAAACGTTCTGAAAGCGGCAATATACAAAAAGGTCATGTTATGCAGGGCAAAAGCCCCAGGGTTATATGCTTGTCTTTTGCGTTATTACAATATACGTTTAACTGTGAAAGAATAAGTAGTGAGCATATCGGGGAAAGTTTTTGTATACCAGTATAACATAAATCACTTTTTTAATCAAAGCATATTATGAAGTCTTGTCTTCGAACACGATCATCGCTGAACGACCGCTGGTAACAACAACAAAGTAGTTTTGTGGGGGTTTGTAATAACTCCTGATTCTATCTAGTTGCACTGACCGAAGCAGATATAACCTTTCGCGGACAAGACACTTTTCCGATGTTTTCCTTTTTTTAGCCTATATTTTATTTAATTCCCACATGAAAAATGTCTCACTTTTTGTCAGCCTTTTTTCACAAATGTAGCTTTTCGCTTGCACAATTTTCCAATTGGGCTAATCTATATATACGTGATACACAACAGTTACAAACTAAGTGTTGAGGTCTATAAGCCACATTCTTTAAAAAAAGTTCGTCCAGAGAAGGAAAAGAAGACTAATTAGGGTGTACACAACTAGTCTAGAGACTATCACCAAAAACAACATATTAATTATTAAGAAGCTGAATGTAATTGTAATGTCGACATTGACTTCCAAATATTGCACCAAAACCCACACAAACAAAATATTTCGTGGTAGGCCTAATAGAGTGATTTTGAAGAAACGCATCAAATTATTGGAATTCCTGAAAAGCTCCGAAAACATTTATTGAGTCTGAGAAGAACATGGATGACGGTAGCTATATCCAACTGCATGTGACAGTGAAATATACTTAAAAGTTATCTGTGGACGCTAAAGATAGTAGCATGACCTGAGAGAAGAGATAGACTACTGAAGCCATGAAGTGCTGTTAATAGTACAGTAACGCCTCCGTTCAATTTAGCGGCAGAATGCTTCATAAATCCAATATGTTCAGATTTATTCGTCAAAGACTGGAGGCTAAATGCTTGTGTCGGCCTTTTTCTGGTAAGTTTCTGTGCTTGTTTAAACCTTTATTGAGTTGGTCGGTTGAGAGCATTGACACTACTTCTTCTGGGAGTCGGTTTTAAGTGTTAAGGACTGTGTGGGAGAAACAGTAATCCATAGTGATACAGTTTCTCCACAGCTTTTAAAATCTCCTGCCATTTCATTTAAGAAGTTAAGAACTGGCTTTGGGAAAAAGAGGAAATAGATCGGGTTCGTAGTCACTGTTGAAAATTTTAAACATTGTTATGAGACTTGTCTGCCTACGATATGACAGGGGGAAGAAATTTAAACTGTTTAATTTTCCAAAGTATGATATATTGGTCATCCTGAGAATCGTACGTGTTGCATTCATTTGAACTTTTCCTAGAATTAACGAGTTCCTCTTAAGGAAAGAAGTGGCTTTCTGATTGCAGATTTTCAGTCTTGACATCCACAAGAATGCATATAAAGAGGCGAACATATCTTGGGTGATTCTTGTAAATCCTCCACATACTTCGCGCAAAGACCTAAAGCTTTGAGCTGCCGCCGCACGGCTCTGTACAGTGGTTAATAAACCGTGGCCTCTTTTGATGTCTAGGTCCATGTGAATCTGAAATAATGGGGGGAGATTTCTCTCCATTTCCTATGAGCTGACATCCGCGTGTCTAATGTTCGCATTTCGCTGTGTTGATTGAGAGCATTCATTTTTTGCTGAGCATGTTGTCATCGCCCTTCTGCCCTCTTCAGATTTCCAATTCATATGCGTGGGGTGTCAGAGGGAACTCAGTGAGCACAGGTAAATCGTTAACTTACAAGCTAAACAGGAGGGATCCAAGTGCGCCACCTTGTGGCACTCCACTATGTACCAATTTCCGGGAGAGTTCTGAGATAATCCTGACAATCTGACTCCAACAGGAAGAATCCCCTATTCCTAATGAAATGCCTTTAATTTTTGACCGAATTTCACAAGCAGTCTTGTGTGAGGTACTCTATCGGTGTCTATGACCTCGGTAGGTTTTCTGTGGTTCCTAGATTTCAGTCAGCTTTCTCTTCCTGCAGGAAGGTTTGTCAGGAATAAGAGGTTTCTCTGGAAGTCATGTCGTGCTCTGGACAGCATGTTGTTTTCTGGTTATGCCATGATAGCTTTCCTGATGATTCTCCCCGGCATCTTGATTAGGATGCTGGTGAGACTGATAGTTTTGTTGTTCGGTGGATAATGTCTGGATCTTCCTTTGTGTATGGGGTTTACGACGGTGTCTTTCCGGCCATAGGGTAACACTCCACTGACGAGAGATAGCTCGAAAGCTGAAGTCAGTGTGAATTGCCAGCACTTTGTTGAACATTTTGTGAAGGTTACCTAGCCCTACTGACTTCTCTGCATCGAGTTTACCTAGAGAATACTTCGATAGATGAAATTTAACTCGTATTCAACTGAGGTAGACATGGTTGATGCTATGAGGAAAGGTGGCAACTCTTCTGTAAAGACTCTGGATAAGTATTGTGCCATGGCCTTCGTCTTTTCCTGGTTGCCTTCGATTGTGTTGTTACGTCACAAGTCAGGTTTAGGTCCCTATTGAGTGCCTTATGCCTGAAGTCCATATACGAAAAAGTTTTATTAGGTTCTGTCGTTGAACTTTTTGCTAGATGCATTTCGAACTTCATTCGTGATTGACGAATTTCAGGAACAGCTTGGTTTCTAGCAATGGTGTAAAACCTTCTGCTCTCAGAAGTCTTAATTGTGACACAATGGTCTTAACATTTATTCTGACACCTGAGTGACCTACGAATATCTTGGTTTAGCCACGGGGAACTGTTTTCGACCATTTGGGTAGGAGTAATTAACAAAGTTTTGAGTTATCCGGGTTAAGTCATTTTGAATCGGCTCTAGCACAACATGATTGCTTCTTCCTAGCGCTAGAGGATGTTTTATGAGGTCCACATCCTCCTCATGGGGCGTTGATGTGGCATATCCCCTGTTTGAAGTGACGCCTCCAGCTTTACCTTGAGGACAATTGCGCGGTCTAGTTGATTTCAGTTTACCTGATTTATTTCGTTTGACCCAGGTAGTTGCATTTGACATGATTCTGGTTTTTATTTGGCTTGAATTGTGTTGATTTTGTTAATAACAGTCTTCAAAAGCTGTCTCTAAGCCTGAAGGCATTTATCGTGCAGGAGGATGCTTGAGAATGTGTTTCATGTGAAGATTATCCTGGGTGTTAACTCCTGTTTGTGGCGTCTCAATGATTTCTGTAGAGCTTCGTTTTATCACTTGTGTCCATATTCGTCGTTCACGAGTGTTTCAGTAAATGTTTGTGGCTATAATCAGGAACTTTCCAAAACGGTAATTGTGGTAATGAATTCCGCTACAGTTTCCAAGTCAATGTCACTTTCAAGTTGCTCGTTGTATTCTGTTGGCGATTCGTGAATTTCTTATTCAAAAGCTTCTGTTTTCATTTACAGTGATACCCAATGAACGCATTGGCACCTGGAGACAATGGCAACCAACCTGCCCTTCTTATATCAGTGGACATCAAAAAACTTTTTGACGGAATTATGTTTAGTCACTGATATACCAGTTGGGTCCAAGTAGAAGATGCCCTAAGTCAGCTAGAATCAGTACGATATATATATGTATGACAGAGTACTCCTAGGCAACTCATACACATTATGTAATGAAGAAGTGCGTACGGAACCATGAATCTCGGGAGTTGAAGTACAAATCTGTAGTCTTTCGTTGTACATATGGCATGAAGCAAGAAACTAGAGGTTCAGGTTTATGCGTCAAACCGTAAGAATTCAATTATTTATTTCTGCAATGCAAATTCCCGGTTGCCAATCTGGCTTTCGTATACGCTACAGGGAGGACGAGTTTGTCATTTGTGCCGCGAAAACAGTTCACAATCACAGATGTGAACAAAGTCTTATGATAGGTGATCCATATTTTAGACACCTGTCCGGGGATGAAAAGGAGAACATTGCACCAGTTGTGAGGATTACATCTGAAGTTGGTGATGTTTTGGAATATGCTGAAGAGAACTGTAATAAAATTTTGACGAGCACAGATGTGCATAATTTACGTAAGGATGTGAGACCAGGTAATTGAAGAAGTTTAAAGTTATTTTTGAAGCCGTGCCTTTGAGATCAGACGTTATGCGCATAATAAGGCAAAGCGGTCAGGTGGTTGAATACGTAGATTCGAATACAGGGATAACTAGCAGAATTTGCTTCGCCCTGGATTCACAGGTGCAGTTATATCATAAATATGGGGAGGTGGTGTGTATTGACTCAATATACAATACCAATAAGGACGGATAGGTTATACGTGAAACGGTTGACAAATCTTAATCAGATATTCTCTGTTTCAGTTGGTGGTAACAGACAATATGGGTCATGGGAGGCCTGTTTTTTGGCATGGAGGAGACGAGAAAGGTCATGTGTTGTAGTTTGGATCTTGGAAGAATTCAAAAGAACAAAGCAGGATACGTCCATTACAGAAACTTTAGTAATGGATTCGGCCAACTGTGAGATATCCGCCGTGCGTAATAGTCACATTCAGGCGAAAATCGTCATCTGTGCATTCCATCTATGCCGGGCTTTCAGCAGGAAGGTGAGGTGAAGTTAATTAATACTTGATACACTTAGACTCGAAATCCTTTTGTACGCAGGTTTTTATATCGTCTTGTTAAAGCTGCAACACCTGATAGGAAAATGCATTGATTTCTAACCATTTAGATTTCATCACTACCTTAGTGTCATTAGGATGGTTGACCGGAGGGTATGGAATTATGTCAGACGTTACTGGGTGCCTAAGAAGGAGACGTGGGCTGCGGTATATATGCCGAATACTCTGTTGCTGTTTAATAGTACCAACAATAGAGTTGAAAGCTCTCACGGTCATTTAAAACGATATCTCGACAGAAGAGATCCCCTACACGTATGTATGTACAAAACGTATAAATGGTGTTTACGCACAGAGAAGCGTCGGAGTGTTGAAGTCATCGTCGAAAGTTGTCGGATTCATAAGTACCACGCACCGGAACCAGTTATGCCGATATTAGGAAACTTCACTCCTTATGCCACTAACTTAATTTCCAAGGACTATAGCCGTAATCGTCGAATGAGCATAGACTTGTATGCTGATGATATGGCTATCACAACTGACGGCACATACCTGCACCAAGCGGATTATACCAATTCAACTTGTACCTGCAGAATTTTTAGGGCACAAAGAATACCTTGCCGGCGTATGCTGCTGTGTCACACTCAAATTCCTCAGTTTACAGGTAAATCAAACTCTTACTAATATTTAAATTAATGCTTTTAGTTGACAAAGTACTTCGGCTGTGTCGCAGATGGTTTTGGCGGGATCCGTTACTACCAAGTAGTGTGCCGTGTGAAAGTTCAGTAAAGGAACCCTGCAGGGAGGATAATTATAGTAATGAATACACTATTAGTGCACTGCGCGCAACCCTGAATTACTTTGAGAATTTCCTTGTCTGAAAATGGAAGATGCACATATATTTTGTGTCAATAACTGCAAATATACCCTAACTTCTAAACTGTATTTGCCTTCTGTTTTGCCGTTTCATGTGACAAAAGTTTAAGAGTCATTTGCGAATATTGTAGAAAGTATTTTACAGAGCGCAAGTAGAAGTGAGTACTAGGTGGAATATTCAGTACTTAGTATGAGAAGTAATACAAAAAGGTAAACTTTTTTCTTGTAAGTACGCAATGAAAAGATAATGACGACTTTTTGTAATTAGCGTTGTATTTACTATGTAGGTAATGCCATTACAAGCATACTTCACTATAACGTGCGAAGTCTTGTGTGTCGCTGCATCAGTAACATAAACACCAATTGTAGCGTTATCCAGTCAGTAAAATTTCGACGTTTCGTACGACAAACTTTGCGGAAGGTAGATGAAATTAAAGGCTGCTTCCAGACGATGCGTACAACGGCATCTTAGGCAATGTCTACGAAGACAAAAATAAGATAATTAGAAGACATGTGAAAATGTAGAGGTAAATAAGTCAAGTACTGTTTTGGAATAAGGGAGATTACTAGTATTATTACAAAGTCTTTCATTTCTTTCGACTGCTACCATTTCTTGCGTCAGCGTTACTTACTTATAGTTCACTGTTACTTCTTCGTTGCACCCTATTTACACAGTGCAATAAATTGGGAAAATGAGTGCAATACTTAGGATACGGCAATAATAAGGGTATGAGCAGATTAACACTGCAGCGAGGTGCAACAGTAATAATAATTTGCTTTGTTCCAAAACAGTATTAATGTTACAATGTTGAAATTGCAGCATCTCGTACATTATTGCATCTAATTTTATGAAGTAATATTCGAAACAGTTGTAAAGATTACATTACAGGATTGTTAAGGACACTTCATATTTGGTAATAGTAGTGACAGTGAAATCACATATATATATTTTAACCAGAAAAATTGTAAATAATAGGGTTGGTAACTAAAATTGTCAGTAGTAGTAGTTAGTAGTGTGACCGTAGATTAAAAGTAGATAATAAAAGGGCCACTTATTTACTTAACAACACAGTAATTCATAAGTCTTACGCTTTACGTTGCCTCTTCCACATAGAACACTGATTGCATATATGTGATATCGCTGAGTTCCCACACTTGGTTGAACGCCCATACAATCTTTTATACGGACTTCTGGTTCCATCAGATGAAATTAAAGGGAAGAGCTGAGAATAGAGGGGGTGTTGAGGGTTAGTCAATATAGATTTAGACCATTTCTCACATCAGCTTAGATGTCTTTCAACTCATTCATTAACGAGTTGACTAAATGGTATATCACTTGCCCTCATGATAATCTTAATACCTTGCACCATACGACATAACCACTTTTGAGTAATTCAGGAAAGAATAAGGGGAAGCAGTAAAGACCAATGCAATAGTTAACAAATTGTAAAAATAGAGGTTGAATGATTCCTGATTGTCTTGGCTACATAACGTGGTAAGCTGCAATGAAGGTTATCGTAGAAATCGACAAGATATGCAGTGACCAAGAAAGACCAGAGGATAGAACTACCCCAAGGTATTTCATGTTAGACTTAGTTTATGTTTCAGTGCCGTCTTTGATACAAGCATCTTGTGAACGACACAGTTCTCGTAGTTCACGCTTAAGAGTGAAGGGAAAAATAACTGCCTGACATTTAGAGGGATTTAATGTAAGACCATGTACCTTAGACTACCTATAGGAAGCAGTTAAGTTTGCTGCAGTCACATTTTAACATGACAGGAAGTGAGACAGTCAGATCAGCTGCGTATTTGACGAAGTTGCCCTCATTAGAAAGAAGGAAAGTCATGTAAGACGAGAGAGAAAGAAGAAAAGGAGAGATAAAAATACCCTGAGGAACACCAGCTTCAGCAAGCAAGGCGGAGGATTTACCTTAATATACATTATGCTGCATTCCATTTGAGAAATGATGATGCAACCAATCACCTGCACAGAACTCGTGTTTGCACGACCGAAGCCTTACTCAACTAATGTCATCTAGGTCCTGAGTCAACAACGGCATATACTGAGTGACTGAAAGCTTAGCATAAAAGTGATAGAGCACAAAAAACACTTATAATAATAACTTTATATTTTCATATAAACATAAATTTACATGAAAATGCATGCCATTTTTACAGGCACGATCAAGTATGATACAATGTCAAATAGTAGATTGTCTACAAGTTAGTAATGTTTGAACAGCTAAATATTTGATATATGTATAAATACACTCTTTGTCTGACCCATGTCTTATCATTATTGAATTAAACAGCAGTCCTGCAGGTTGCGCAGGAAAATCGCCTTCGTTTCGTTTTCAACCCGTAGTTGTAGGCATACGATAACCAACCAATATTGAGGTAAGTACAACGTTTAAAAGGGATAGTAAGGTGTTTTAGAAAAGTAAAGGTGCAAAGGTGAATCATTAAAGTGTAATGAAATAGGTAAATGCAGTGTATCATTAATATATGCATTCATAAAGGAGATACGATGGGAGACTGTAATCCCTAGGCTGACAAAGTTCCTTTGCAATGTATAATGCTACCCTATAGGTTTTACTATCATGTTGTCCACTTTTGGTCTGATACAATTATCCACAAGCCGGTTGTTTTAATTTCATACCTTTTTGTGTTTGGTGCACAACCGTACCCTATAGAGAATAGGAATAAAATAAGTCGAATCAAATTCATAAAGAGCTATAAAATGTTAGGTTTAGTGGAATATAATGAGCAAGTGAAGACGTTATCAGAAAATGTATGAGATGAGACATTGTTAAGTGATATTCAAAGATACGACAAAGGAAAGCGTGTCAATTTATAAGATGCCCCATAAATCTGTGCAGAGCCCACGTGGTCGCATCTCAGCAATAGGCTGACCGAATGGCATATGTTTAAGGGTAGAAGCATGATCTGTCTAGGCGATCATTATTATCATTTCAAGATAAAGATTCAAGCCCTCATACAAATCTCGAGCCATCAAATTGCATATTGCTGTTCCTGCAGAATGGGGCGATTCACCTTAGTGTCCACCACCATATCTACTGATCAGCATGCGCCACCCTCCCTCCTTTTATGATGTTAGGCTCTGATTGTTATGGCTACAGCAAATATATTGCTTGATTCCAGACACGTTCGTACCTCACATTCCATTTGCCTAGCTTTCTTAGTGAGTGCTTCCAATGGATCTCCACATACAGATTTATGAACATATTATATATGTGTGCATGCGTCCTAATGAACAGATTAGTTTATAAGGTGTTAAAGCCTTAAAGAGTAAAAAGAATAGTTTTTGTGAATAGTGGAGCAAGATTCAGCAGAACACTATAGTTAGAGTTCAATGTAGGTAGTATGAACTGAAGGTAAGGTCGGTTGGCAAGACTTATTGTACTAAATTGTCATGACAGTCTTTTATATAGTAAACTTGCAAGGTAGGAGACGAGTCCCGGGTGGAAGAAGAGATTACTGAAAGGTATCTATTTGTCATTTAGCAAAGAACAGGATTAAGAACTGCAATTATCATTTGTTTAAATTCTGGAGATCATTATTCAGTGTTTCGCATTTAGTTATGCCTGGCCTGCGTCATTCTGCCTGGCCTCAGTATGACTTCGTAAAGAAGTCCAACTGTTTAGTTTGCCACATTCCATGCACCACACAAAGGTAGAGACATAAAACTAAATGGAAGTTTAACGAGAGAAAATTTGAGGGAGAATAAATAGTGACAAGGAAAAACATTAGTTGAATAGATACGTGAGATTGCACAGAGTGAATGCATCTGTGCCATAAACAAAGACTTGCAGACATATTTGACCGACCCAAACACATTTTGAACATTAACATGTGCTGGCTAACATTATCCCTCGAGGAAGGCGATGGCTTGGTATGCCATCACGTGTTATAACCATCCCAACCTATTCAGCTTCCTTACCTTGAAGACTAACTTACCCTCCCCACCTAAAAATTTATGCGTAACCTCAACACCAATCGCCATATTATACTGCTTTACGCATGAGATAGAACACAGACACCTATAATCAAACACCAGTATTCTTTCCATATTTTCCAGCATCAGGGGTTACTTCTCATAGTCTAGGTGTACAGTATAATCAGCAAACTGTAGGTTTATGAGAGTATTTCCTGACAAGTCTCTAAAGCCAATTATAGACTATCCTATTGATATATCTGTGACTGGATTGAAATGATATAAGGATGACAGTTTAAGAATTCAGCCGTGTGTTACATCCCACTCGGATATGTGTTTTCTCGGATGATTCGCAAACAGTAATCACTGAATAGAAAACATTCTGTAGACTTTATGAAACTCATAAAGTGATGCACTACTTTTGCAGGCATTATAGTGTTTCCTCAATAAGGCGAGATTTGTATATTTCGGCTGCATAAAAAGAGTAAGTGGTATCCTGGCAATACCAATGACTACAACAAGTCTGGGAATTATGCACTACAACTTTTACTTTACTGAATACTCCAGCAGATTTTCAATAAATACTTGAAAAATATCAAATTTATACAGGAAGTCAGTAAGATTCAGTAAACCAAAAGTACTTTCGGTTTCCATAGGAGTTCTCCATGCCAAATTTGTTTGCATAAATTATTATTATTTGCTGACTGCCCCTGCACCTCTCTTTCTGTTTTCTTTCTTCTCTTCTCGAAGGTATTGCATTGAAGCACAGCAAATGAACAGTAATGCTGCCTTCTACGTTTGTATTACTTGAGCGTTATTCAGAATATTGTTGGCACATACGACGAGCAACGGAACAAATTCCATTCTGAATTCTGTTTATCATCGCAAAGTTGGTCCCTTGTACCTGTTAATACCAAAATAATGCTGTACTTATCATCTACTGTGGAGTTGTACAAATTTTTGAACCCTTATTAATTGACAAAATGATAATGATCACAAGGCCTGTATCCTGTATGTCTTACTCTAACACCTGTGTATCACCTCTCTTCTCACCTTCCATTAACGCAAAATTTCGAAATCCCCGCATGAATTTGACTGACTATAAGTATACTGTAGACTATAAATTAGACTTGGACCAATATATTGTAATCTATTCTAACAAAGTTTCTAGAGGTTATTTTTTCCACTTTTCCAATTTTTGATGTCAAAAAAGTGTTCCATTTCAAATTGCACTTGTCAAATATGATCATGCCTGTACAAACGGTATATCAATCACGTAAATGCTTAATTTATGTGAAATATATATATATTAATTTATCCCTTTAAGGACCTACACAGATTACAACTTCAGTTGAATAACACTGACGTGGAAGAAATTCCATTCTTCATTACTAAACTTAGTGAAAATAAACATGTTTTTATTCTAAAAACAGGTGCATTCGTCATGTTTCACTTTAGGTAAATGCAGTTACATACAGTTGCACTAAGAACTCAGTGCAACTCGGTGCACAATAGTATATACACAAATAAACTGAAAAGTGATGTCCTCCTTACCTTCTGAACAACTTTTCCTTATTCCAGGATAATAACTTTCTTTCACGTATGAGCCTGAGTTATGTCTATGAAATCACAATATTACATCAGTTAAATCTGCCCAAAATCCAAGGCCACTTGAAACCAATAGCAACATAACAACAAGCGTCATTGCTGGGATATGTAGTAAAGTCGCTCGTATTTAAAAATGACTGCGGAATATACAAAGCTCTTAAAAGAGCTCCACTGTTTAACTCAGATCACTGTATTGTACGGATTTTACCTAAAATTTATGGAAAGTTACACAAGAAAACTTTTTCACACTTTTCCAAGAAAACTGTGCATGGATGCTACTCTATGGAGAATATGCAGAATCTCAGAGGCATGCTTAAAGACATAAGGTGGGACTGGTTTCACGAAGACTCTCTTGATGACACAATCTCTAATAAGTTATCTCAAACTTTGTCTTGACACCTGTTGTACCAGAGAAACGCACTTCATCAGATTTGACCGTTTCTCCTCCACTCAACTTAAAAAAATTATATATAATGAAGGATAATACTGGTTTGAAAAGAATTAACATCCTAATAAAGTCTGAAATGCACAGGCTGAATTCAATTTACAATCAAAAGGTTATACCCTGTAAAAATGCGTCTAACATATGGAAACTTTTCAAAGAAATTACTGGTGGTAAGCAGATGAACAGTATTCCTTATTCCCTTGATGTTTGCACACTAAACAAGTCCTTCATACATACGAGCTACTACAAGCTATAGACGTAGGCGGATGGAAGCAGTGCGTACGCCTCCCTACAAGAAATGAAAACACTCTTGACTTAATCCTTTGTCATGAAATTGAGCCCATCTCGATAGAGGTAGGAAATAAACTTGATAACAGTGATCACAACATATTGTACTGCACGCTACCATTCCGACTAACAACTAAACACACACCTAAAAATTCCCCGGTGCACTATCAGTATAGGGACTATAAGAATGCCGATTGGGAATTCCTATCAGATCTGCTGAGAAGTTCTGACTGGGAAGAATACTTCATTAACAATAACTTAGAAGTATCACTCGATATTTTCTACAAAACAATTGGCTCAGCAAGAGACATAATCGCGCCCCTAAAATCTGCTCTAAAGACACCAACTCCATTTATAGACCGCAAAACGCGACTAAAACTAAAGAAATTGAAAAGGAAATACCATGTATTTAAGGAATTTAATGCGTTAAACCAAATACATGAAACTCTTAAACGGCTTGAAGAGAAACACAAAATGAGGTCACAACTTGAAGAAAATAAAGCGCTTGTGGGTAACTCCAAAACTCAGGAACTTTGTAGGATATTGCAGAGACGTCTAAAAAGTAGTAAAGACAATACTGTAAGCAGCTTGGAGCATAAGGGTATAATACACAATGATCCCCAGGTTATAAGCGAACTCCTCAATGAGTGGTTTTGCAATGACGCCAGAGTGCACCCAACCCCAAATTTCCAAATGACTTGCAAAAGCAACCACAAATTAGGCGGAATAGACTTTAATATACAAAATATAGACTCAGCGATTAAGACTTTGAAGTCTAACGGTAGTACTGGAACAGATGACATACCATCTGTCATGTACAAAAATGGTAGCACGGAAATGGTAGTCTTGTTACTTAGAATATTTACTCTCTCACTAGAAACTGGAACTTATCCTGAAGTGTGGAAAACCACATACATATTACCTAAGCACAAAGCAGGGGCCAAAACCAGTGTATGCAACTATAGACCTATCAATATAACACCGGTAATATCCCGAATAATGGAGAAAGTGGTAAAAGACCAAGTGTCAGACAACTTACTAGAACATGAACTTATCAATCCATCACAACACGGATTTCTCAAAAAGAGATCATGCGTGACCTGTCACATAGACTTTTTCAATGAAGTTACACGAAGTAGGGACAACAGAGAACTAGTAATTGTGCTCTATTTCGATATAACAAAAGCCTTCGACAGAGTTCCCCATAATCTGCTAGTCAGCAGGTTATGCTCACTAGGGATATGTGATCCTCTCCTGAGCTGGATAAAATCATTTCTCTGTGGCCGAAGTCAGACAACGAAAGTTGGCTCGATAATCTCAAGGCCTAAACCAGTAAGTAGTGGTGTAATCCAGGGAAGTGTATTAGGCCCACTCTTATTCATAATATATATAAACAGTATCTGTGAATGCTTTAGTGTAGGTAAACCAATACTATATGCAGATGACTTAAAAGTGACGTATAAATGCAAGAACACAGATCTTGGAATAACAGTAAACGCCATACAGCAAGAATTAAAAAAAATGGATAGATGGTGTGACACCTGGCAACTCCAATTTAATGTCGAAAAATGTGGCTGGCTCTGCATAGGTTGCAACAATTTAGAACTTGACCTGACAATTCAAGGCCATGCACTTCAACGACTGGAATCTGTACTGGACCTAGGGCTGAAATATTCACATAACTTATCATTTTCTGAACACATCTCCAAACAAGTGTCAAAGTCACGCAGACTTATCGGCTTTCTACTCAGGAACTTCTACAGAAATGAGTCTAGAATTCTGTTGTACAAGGTTTGTGTGCGTCCTTTATTTGATTACTGTTCATTCATGTATAGTAGCATACGCATAGAGGACAAATTGAAAGTCGAGGGAGTGCAGAGGTACTTCACGTTAAAATTACTCGGAACCGGAAATGGTACGAACTACTCCACTAGATGTGATACCCTAGGACTAGAAACACTATGGCTAAGACGCCTGAGACTAAACTTGACACTTTACTATAAGCTTCTAAACCACTTAGTTTTTACCTCTACTAATGGCACTCGACTTTCAGATGACAATGGCTACAAACTAAGACACACTAAGGGTACAGTAGCTATCGAACAATGTAAAACAGCCACCAGGCAAAAGTTTTACTTGATTAGGTATGCACAGATATGGAATAAACTACCAATGGAAATGCGTCAAGCAAGTACATTGGCCTCCTTCAAAAAGGTGCTTAATGACAAACTACAAGAGTTTGCAAACGATATTAGTTCTAGTTCCTATCTGAGAGCCTCCGAAATTATAGGTCCATTTAATGTATAAGCTTAAATACTACACCTGTTGTTTTTTGCCTATATTTATAATTCTAGACAAAACATTAACGGTTAACATACGTATCCTCAAACAGACAAGAATCTCGTTTGTAAAACTACTACCCAACACAATAAGTGGAATAAAATGGACATAAACCGACAACATGAAAAAGGTATAACTCACCACAACATCACAAGGACAGATGAACGCTCGTTGGGTACCATATATCCCTCACCAACTGCAACCCACCTTTCCTTAGATAATGTGATGAACTTATACCCATAATGTTGCTGAGCAGTTAATATTCTCAACTCCTGTCGGAACAGCTGAAACTCATAAACCTTCCTAACGCTAAGAAAATACCCGTAATCAGTAGAAATCCATTAATTAATGCGTCCGAAGCTTATGTACTTACTCCCAACAATGACATTGCAGATCAAATGAGATAAACACATCACTGATTTCAAAATAACACATCAATGAACTATAATTCGAGGACTCTGCACACAACAAAGTTATGTATGAATATTTACTTCAAGCTTTATTTTTTTCCCAGGCACTTATAATCCATCCACCAAAGACCTGGTTTTTTGTTAATGCGAAGACAATACTCCTGTATTTCCTGTTGTGTTGCACTCACTGACAATCTAGCAGATTTTTCCAACTTTGCACAGAAATGATTGTATATAAGTGAAAAGGCTGTTTTATACTACTGGGATTAACATTTATCAAGTGTATGTATAATCTCTATCGAACATGTAAAGCATATCTTGCTACTGGCTGTAAATTGTGATTAAATTATATGGTTCTATTTCTGTAACAATTTGATGATGCCTGTAAACTGGCGTCCCTCATGTACTGTACTATGAGAATAAATTTATTTATTTATTTATTCTCCCACAAATGCCAAACTTTCTAGTGTTACAAGTTTTAATGAAACCTGCTTTACTCGTCTTAATACAAATGATGTTCTAAAATGCCTCCAGTCTCTGAACCCTTCTTATAGCATGGGTCCAGATGGTTTGTCTAATTTTATTCTTCAAAAGTGTGCAGATATCCTGTGTTATCCTCTCATGGACATGTTTAACGAATCTTTTTCCAGAAATGTCGTGCCAGCCGTTTGGAAGGACATTAAAATTGTACCTACACCTAATTCGTCTACTGGAACATGTTTTAAATTTAGACCCATTACTATTACTTCCCCTTTCCTAAAAGCTATGGAAAAGTTAGTCTTACTTAATCTTGAACCTTCACTTCAAGCCTTTAACGATCCTAAACAATTCGCCTATAAACTTAGTAGAAGTACTTTAGATGCATTTGCAATCTTGTGTCATAACATCGTCTCCAGCTTAGACAACGAGGCTAAATTTGTTCGCTGTACCTTCCTAGATTACACATCTGCTTTCGACTCAGTACCCAGGGACATTTTGTTAAACAAGCTTGCTGAAACTCAAATTGACTGTTGGGTTGTCAAACGGCTGCATTCTTATTTCTCAGGAAGAAAGCAGTACACTGTGTGTCAGGGGAAGTCGTCCACTTGGTTGCTTACTGAGGCTGGTGTCCGTCACGGCGTTGTGCTTTCTCCTTTTCTGTTTTCTTTCTTCTTGCATGACTTGCCTCACTCTGATGAACTGAACTTTGTCAAGTATGCCGATGATCTAACTACTTCAGTGTCCGTTAACTTCCAGCTAGACTGTACTGAGATGAACAGCTTTCTATCAGGAATTAGCAAATGGTCTTCGTCTAACGGTCTTAAACTTAATCCTTCCTATTGTCAAACTGTTAATTTCAGTTTCCGATATAAACGAAAGTTAAATGAAGCCGTTTGTTCCTATGACCCTTGCGAAATTGATGATACTGATATAGAAACCAAGTCTGAAGTTAAGTATCTTGGATTAATTCTCTCTTCTGACCTATCCTGGTCTTCCCATGTCTGACTTTTTTACATTAAGAAGTTGAGGCACTCAGGTACAACCCAACCACTCCTCTTACAGTTTGTCAACTCGTGTATTTTACCTATTCTTCTTTACTGTTCACTCTTGCTTATTCTTTCCTGGATTGCATAAAAAAGAATATGTCATACTTTGTAGAACTCTGAAGACTGTCAGTAGGACGAGTGCTATCCCATTGGGCCATATCATTGACATTGTCACCGATAGGCACTTGATTTCATGCAACAAATTCGCTAAAGGAATCTTGTCACACTGTGAGCATCCACTTTACCCGCAGCTCCAACCTTGTGTCTCCTCAGGCAAAACAAGAAGTCTTTTCAGAAGACTTCATGCACGTATGTCTTAGTACAAAAATTCCACTATAACATATTTGGCACGTACTTTATGTGATGAAAGTGTCAGGAATGAACTAACTAACCTTCTTTGTACTACTAAATGAACCATTTCCTTCACCCTTACAACATCAAACTTTATTGTTATAGTCCTCTCAACTTTTCGTTTTTATTTATTTTTTCATAAGTGTGGACATAATTTAGGCTGTGTTATAACTGTTAATTTTGTATTTCCCCTCACTATACTATATCAACAGAACATTAGATCCAATAGCCCATAACATGCTAAAGTTTCCAAACTTAATTGACAATACCGTTTGAAACAAACTTATTGTTATTATTATTATTATTATTGTATTTAATAATCTCACTTCATGCTTGAAATATTTTTGACTTTATGTCGTAAATGTGAACAAGTTCCTCCGGTTAATTTTGTTTTAATTTTACTTATATTTTGAGCAAATCAGATGCAATATTGTGACAAATGCTGAGAATATTATTCGGTATTATAAATACTGTTTTTGGAATAAAGTAGATTATTATTATAACTGATTTCTCCATTTGAATGGCTAAGGTGTCAGTGATACATAGGAGACGAAAGCGCATTGCCTTTGGTAGGTTATTTATGACTGTATAGATCACTTTGAAGGAGGCATTTATTGAAATGGTGTGGTTAGTTTTGAAAAAATGTTCGATTACCGCACTCCCCATACAGCCACTATTACCCTTTTGTTGCCGTTTGTGTTCGCGAATTCTTTTGGACAAGATACGCGTCGAACAACCGATATGCCTGGCTCCACAGCAACAGGTGAACTGGTAAATGTACATACGAGTGGTAAGACGAGAGATCTTGTCTTTGAGGCTTCTGCATGTCAAAACTACTCTTAGCGTTGCTGTAAAACATTTTCTTCTCAAAGATGGTGAAATTCTTTTAAGAATGTTTCTGGCTAAGCCCCCCTTGAAATGCAGAATCATGTAGGGTGTATTTTTCGAAGCAAGTGATGTTTCATTCCTCTGGACTTTGGTTTGGCATTCTTGTCAATGAGTCTTGGCGATTACCCGTTGGGGATGAAGATCCGGTTTTGCTTCAAGGGCATCACGACAGCAGATGAGTTTGACACGGGTGAAGAGTGATTTAATCAGGTTTCGTTTCCTCTCAGCAGGTACCAAACTACATAAGCTTGTTAGTTAACCGTTCCAAGTGGGTTTTCTATGGATTTAGTTTCTTAAGATTCCATTAGGTATTCTTGTTAGTTTTACATCACGAAAGGGAATCTCGGATTCACATGCCACTTTCAGAGTGAGTTTTATTGGCGGATGGTAGTTGTTGGATATTTGTAGCAAGTGATTCTGGTAGTAACTGTTGTCACAGACTACGAAAATGCCATCTACGTATAGTTTAGATAAATACGGATTGTCAGAGGACGAACTGAGTGAGACATTCTTAAAGCTAGCCATGAAGCAGTCTTTCAGTAATGCATCCATGGGAGACCCCATTGCAATACATTCCTTTAGTCTGTAGATGGTGTCACTGAAAGTAAATTGTACATTGATAGTACAACTCATTAGCAGTTCTTTCGGATATACTGTCGGTATTACAATGTTGAACTGGATACATCTGTGTATTTACACGTGTAAAATAATCAGTTTCTGTAAGTTGGACACTGGTGGAAAGTGATTCAGTGTCGAAAGATAGAATCCTTGTGTCGTTTACATTCATATATTGTATGTAGTCGATGAACTGGAGGGTATCATGAAGCGAGTATATGCACAAATATCTCCTTTTACGCTCCAGAATACACCACGGCCTAGTTGGTCTGCCCAATACACCGTGAAGTATGTGGAATTAACCTCACTGATGTTAGCATAGAAAGTGAGCCGCGGCTTCGCAATAGCAGCTACACGCGAGTTTTCGGAATCAACCATACGACCCAGCTTAGCCCATTTGTTCAACGAACTGAAGACATTAGCCTAGTAAGAAATCAACTCGATTCGATGCTTCCGCGCCCTCACTTTAACCCACAGAGGTCTGGGGATCATCATACTTCGGACTTTCGCTATCGGAAAACCCTTAAAAGAGTTGGAAATGAGACACTAACTCGTTTTTCAAAGTGAGGCTTTGAAGGTCTTATTTTGCGAAGTCCTATGAATGCACGGAAGAATGATTTATTTCCCATATTGCCAGACAAGATTATTAACGCGAAAATCGCAGCTGAACAGCCATAGGTAATACTTTAGGGGTTGAAAGTATTGACGTTCACCAATAGTACGAAGTATACTAAAGGAAGATCTGATACCCACAACTTCTAAAGTACTCGCTCCGCATAAACCGAGTGCAAAGCAAGATACCAGAGTTGCCCATCCAAATTACGAGCTATATTTCGGGACCAAATTGGTGTGCGAGATGTTTGCTTAACTAGCTAGGGATCTTGCACGAAGGGACTAATGTGACACGACGGTGTACTAAATGGCGTGGATGCTTGACCGGAAGCATTCAGTTAATCAAAAAGACTTAAACAGTAAGGGTCAGCATACAATGTTGAGTGATGAATGCTGTGGGGTATATTCTAGAGAGTTACCTACGGCTACAATATCTCAGAAAGTCTTGCCATTTGGGCAAAAATTATTCGAAAATGAATTCCGAAATCTCTGGGCAAAATGTACTGTGTTACAAGCTGTTAAATATAAATCCGGGCAACATTTGGGGAAACAAACTGTTTTGTCGGACCATATCAGCAAGCGTATATCAGTTAACTTGCTTCTTTGAGCCTAAGTACACTTGGCCTACTCCTTGTAAAGGACTTTCATGAACACTAACTAGCCTGAAAGGCAAAATGGGCAAGAAAGTGTGTCTTTAATTCGATAGCAGAGTATCTGTTGAACATATGACAGTCAACTGCTACTGAAAAATCCCTCGAGATCTTACACACGATCTAATTAGACCTCTGTAGGCAACCGGGAACAGCTTAAAATTAAAAGATTCAGACATCCAAGTCAACACGTCCCAGACTCCAAGTAAGCCTATCCAACCCTTGTCTTTACCTTCATGAATAGACTATTTCTTTCAGAAAATAGCTACCATGCATTTACGTATAGTATCCTAACTTCTTCCTTATATGCTTGATTCTCATTCATCTTTTATATCGCACAGCCTCACCTTGCCTGCAAATGGTTCAGGAACCTTCTAACCATTTTGTCAAGTGTTCGGAAATTTGTGTTCCACTTGATGAATACTTTGAAATATTACCATGAGGGCACTTTTTGTCTTTAGAGTACCTCTTGTATAATTTCGTATCAAGGTGCAGTATTAGGGATAACAATAATATATTCTCATTTTTTACATGAGGGACGCCAGTTTACAGGCATCATCAATATGATAAATTACATATACGAATATGCTTACTAATCGTATATGTATTTTATCATATTGATGATGCCTGTAAACTGGCGTCCCTCATGTAAAAAATGAGAATATATTATTATCCTTAATACCGCACCTTGATACGAAATTATACAAGAGGTACTCCAAAGACCAAAAAGTGCCCTCATGGTAATATTTCAAAGTATTCATCAAGTGGAACACAAATCTCCGGGCTAACTTCATTTCCCTGAAGGTTTTATATCATTGGAATTCATTGCCCGCCGACACAACTCTCCACTAGTCCATGGTTTCAAAAGAAGGCCAGACGAGTGAGCAGAAACGAAAGATCTGAAAGTAAACATAGGAGAGGCACGACAATTCTAACGGAATATGTGCCCAATAGAAAGACCCCACCTGTTTATACACACTGTCATTTTTTCCTAATCTTTTAATTGCCATGGCCCCCAAAAGTCCTTACATTAATTTCTGTTGTGTTTGCGTTTGCTCTATCTCCTATTGCCAAACTTTTAATCATTATAATCTGCTCATACTTTAGATTTCCTCAACACTTTTAAGGGACTTAATAGCGAACTCAGTAACGGAACAAATGTTGAAATAAAAATCCAAGCTAATGAAATAACAGTATATTTATTCCTGTCTTTGTAGGAACACAATGAACGGCATTTGCAGAAATTCAAGCGGTACAAAACGTTTTATAATGGCAGTTTTCTCAGTGTTCTTTAGGGCAATATGTATCTGGTGATAAGCTCTGACTAAATCCATTTCGGAGAAAAAGGTTTAACCGAATTTAATTGAATATATGCAAGTGCAGGATGGGTAACGATATGGAACATTGGCATTATTAAAGTGTTGGTAAACACAGTGTGGTCAGCAGTCATGCTAGGCATTTAGTGCAATATGTAGGGGAAACAGCAAAGGAGAGATGGAAGGTCAGATTGTGCCCGGTGGCATCATGTGTACAAATTAAACTTAAAATGAGTCAAAAAAGTCGAGTGGTAATCGACGAGGACTTGTTTGAAGGAGTTGAAAAGTTGTGACGATTTTATGCGTGACAGAGTGAGGGACATCTTCGATATTGTAAAATAGCTTAAGAATCCTGGAGGAAGCTTTGCAATAATGCAGAAAACGTGGCATCGTCAGGCTTTTCGATGCAAATATTATCGGCGGGGTAGTGTCAGATGATTCCATGTATTTGAAGCTGGGTGCAGTTGCCAGTCAGCATTTGCTTGTTGACATCAACCAACAGGTTGAAACTACTTATAAATCAGCACTGAGTATAGCATGATGAGCATCAGCTACTAAGACAGCCCATCACTGTCTGGCTGGGTAATGCCTCTCAGTCGAGTCACTACTACTGAAATTGCACGATTTTACACACCAAATAGCTCGATGTCCAAACTTTCTATTGTAACAACAAATACTCCGAGTATTAGAAGATGTCCTGGTCCACTGTCTCGAGAAAGACCGTGGAAATGCCTTAACCTGAACTGTGATCTGCCGCATCGTGTGCGTAAGCTGGTTATCTCAGCTTTCAACTTTTCCATCCTGTTTACTAATGTCGAAATAGCTGATAATGCAGGTGTGTAGTCAGTAGACACAACTTGAACTGGTGACACATCACGATGTATGGGTGGTGACATGATCAGTATATAGATTTACAGACACACACACATATACACAGTATGCAGTCAAAAATAAGAATGATAATGTAAATATACAGTTTATAAAGGTAAAAATGTTCAAACGGGCTCACCAATTATTTGTGGTGGACGGCTGGAATTGTTCAGCATCTCAAGGTCATCGGGTGGACAAGGCGCTTTCAGGTCATTTCATCCATGTTAGTCGGCCATGTTGGATTGCTGTTAGCTAACTGTTCGTTCGCGCTATGGCTTTTATGTTTGTCCTGCAGTTATTTGCATGTTATCTTGGTGTAGATTACTCATTAATGTTGATTTTCACATCCTCTCGGTTTCTGGGCTGTTAAACTTCGTTATTTCCTTTGTGTCTGAAATTGTTGTCACCAGGTCATTTCTTTGTAATTGTTTCATACGTTACCTCCATGCTTCGTTGCGGTGTTTTAGTTGTTTTTTCGGCTGTTAATAGAACAATACTGTGTAGGATTTGGCAAAGATGAAATATAGGGCTCCAAGGGATGCAAATGGACGACCAGTCATGGAAATAATTGGTTTTTGCACAAAAATGACGATTGTTTACAAGAAAATGCATGAAAACGCATGAATCAGGATAGCTTTCTATTAAATGACCTGAATGTATTTCTTATAATATGGAATATCAGTTTACATCTGTTGTACCAGTTTCAGTATGAGTATTCACCGAGATGACTGGAGATAAGCTCTTTTGTGTGTCCCGCTAATCGCTCCCATTATGTTTTGCAGTCTTTGCCAAAAGCTCTCTACTGAATTACTATGGTTCCCAGTAGGAGGATCGAAGATTAATCGCTAGAATAATTTCGTTGATAAAACTAATTAAGACTAGTAATACCAACCCCAGAACTAACTGCAACCTTATTCATGATCCAAATTATAGGCCTTGTCCTCAATTTATTATTAAGGTTAGGATAAGGCTTATATTAGGGTCCGTATATATACTTGCTGTAATTGTTATTATAACTCTGGTCCTAACTCTAACGAGCTATTAATACAGTCTAAATAGTACTTTAAAAAGGTAATCCTGGTGAAATTTGCTCCTTGGTTGCTTAACACTGGCCATTTCCTTGCTATAATATGGACAGGTATCATGAAACAGTGGATATCTTGCTTTCTAGGTCATTAGAGGGTTAACACCCCTGGGATCCTATGGTTTAACTTTGCCCAGAAAGTTTCGAAATTATGCAGATGAACACTTTTGGTGACAGAAGCTGTTTGCCGTTCATTTGTTGGTTTCCGTTATTGTTGCTGGCTCAGTTGGTTACTTAATATGTAGAAATTTGGAAAAACTATCTCTCACGTTGTTTATAGCATGCAAAAATCTGCGAGTCAATTTAATGGAGGGATCGCTATCAGATATGATATTAGCAATATTTTCGAAGAAAATATCAGACCCAAAGAATTTAAAACATGGGTTGAAGTTGAAGAAGCTTTCAAACTTTTCGAGAAGGTGAGTTTACCATCAGTGTATCTATTATCAGTTAACAAACACCCAATATATTGTTAGAGAATGTAAATTAAACAAGAATGATCCACATGTGAAGTATGATTATGTGGTGTTTGTATGCACTTTTGGATACAAAAGGAAATCTGAAGGCAATCGCATTCGTCGCAGGAAGTAAGTTACCTATATTTGTTAATGCTAAATGGACTAGGTCTAAATACATCGGTTGCGAATCGATGGTACGCTTCCGATATCAATCTAATAAATTTATCATTGCATCTGCATTTATGGTTCATAATCACCTTTGCAATTCTGAGTATGTAAAAAAGTATACCAGAGCCCACAAATTAAATGAGCCAAAATTGTATAGAGTTAAGCCAGTGGTGTCTGTTTCATCCGAGCCTGAAGAATTGTCGGCAATGGATGTTAGCTACCAGAAACCCGCTACCCATGACAACCGCTGCACGCCCGTTACACAAAACGATGACATCGAAAACTACCAAAAGTTGAAGCGAAAGTTTTGTAAATCCCTCGACAGATACGTCAGTGCAGGTTATGTAAAAGAGGCAACTGCCTTTTTATTGTCTACATTTAACCAATTGAAGGAACTAAAGATGAACAGATGAAGCCTCGTTAAGAACGCGAAATGGCCCTCTTTAGGGCCACCACATACTTCGTATGACCAAGTTAAACTCTAAGCACTAGTGAGTACCAGCAGAGTGTGACTGCACCGATGACCTTGAAAACGCCAAATAAGCAAGCTAATAAAACCTGGTAAATAATATTGTAATCGCAAATAAATCATGTCTAGTGAAGTCTTGTGTTATTAAATGCGGCATCTGGCATATTTCAGCTCAAGTTTGCGGAAGATTAGGTTAAGGTGCAGGCTAAGGAGAAGTTAGGTGTAGGTCGACTTAATAGGAGCGATATAAAGGTTGTTTCGAGTTAGATTATGGTCAGATGAAGGATATTTTCACGTCAGGGTAAGGTCAAGGGAAGATTAGGGTTAGAAGATCTAGATAATTACATGCATATAATGTAGTTAAATTGCTCTGTTGATTCTCCAATCCAAAACTGAGGGGTATTTGTCACGTTGGAAAAAGGTATCCCGTGTGACATTCGCATGCCTTTTATTTAGGACGCTCGCCGACTATGCACATGCTGCGGGGTTCGATCCGTGGCTGACGCACATCTGATATCAATGGTCGCCTTGCTAAATTCAGCCTACCGATATCATATGCTAAAAATTCCATACTTGTGCCGAAATAGTGTGAGGAATCAAGCTATAATAAAATGAATATTTGTTTCACTCGCGAAAATTGTCTTTATCATGTGGTTCGTGGGTCTTTGGTCATTTTTCCGTTGGTACTTTCTGTCGCTTATAGTTTAAGTTTAGTTTTGATTTCATCGGTTTCGCTTAAAAGTATACGATTAGATAGGTATAGTAACTGTTTCACGCAGACGCGATATTCAACCTTTATATGTCTGTGGTTACCTTCAGCGCACACAATCTTAAAGTAGCTACGTAGTTTTAGATAGTCCGTTTTAAGACTAACAGCGTAATTTGTTAATGTCTAAACTTATAACTGGTTAGATTCTAGTTCTTGAGTACTTTATCAGGTAGACGAATTCTAGATTATATTCGGCGTAGCTGTACACACTTAGAGTTCCATGTTCACTTGCCGTCATCTTCAGTGAGAACTATTATAATTATTTTCAGGTTCATTGTGTGGTTATGAGTAAATCATCTCTGTAGCATATCTAATTAATATTCATCACGCTTACATATGGTGTATATTTAAGACTGATACTCTGTGATGAGTTGCTACTTCCGTGAATAAAGCAAAAACACATCGAGCAGAATAAAGTGGCCCAATTAAATTTTGTTTCTCCTTATTAGGTGGATAAGACCGTAGGTAATTTAATTTCCATACAGCGGAGATGCAGATGCTGCAGTTGTTGATCATAACGGTGATGAATATTAATTAGCAGTAGGTGGTTTGATGGCATGTTTGAAATAAGTAAGCATTTGTTTCTTAGCTCATTACCGAGGAAACAGTCTGTTTGATGATGTCACTTTATATTAACAGATTAATGAAGTAGCTATCAACCCTAAGTTATAACTACTACTACATTTATTTGCACTACAGACTTGGCGTTTAGCAGTAAACAGGCTAAGTAGGATGGCTTAAGGGTATCAAACAACACTTCACTATCCTTTTAACTTGATAAATCCTACTTAGTTTTCACAGTGTGATGTTGCAGAGAAGCGGATGCGAAATCCTCGAACGACTAAAGTAACAGTCTTATAATATTACAGTAAGTCTTTATTCCACCAACTGAGCTTAATATGCATTAATCCAGCTTCACATATTACAAGAGACCACAATAAAGCATTGAGGAAGTGCAAAAAAAGTAGGAATTGAGAGTATATCAAAAGTTCCATTAAATTACAGCAGAAGATTCTGATGAAGGTGTTAGCGTAAGTTTGATCGATTGACATTTTCACTGACTTAATATTCAACAACCTCCATATAACTAAAAAAAGTAAAGCATACGTAAAGTCTAGCGCAACATGGCGTTGTAAAAATAATTTTACATGTTGGTAAACAAAGTGCACACACAGACCATGTGTTTTCAAGTCTGCCTATTATCACCGATGATATTCCTGATTGTGCTGTACTGCATCACCCAACAGATAATGAAGACCATCCTTTGGACTAACAATAAGACTGTAGAAAATCTGAACTTATGGGATGATTTATGTCTGATGTCACAAACTTGAAGATCTGCAGGCGTAAGGGAACACGTTTTCAGAAATAACAGAGGAGGCAGGACCTCAGTTGAACATAAAGAAGAGAGAGGTAATAAAGGTACCTAACCAACAACAAGCACCGAACTCTGTTAAGGGAAGGGGGGGGGACCATCTCTTTCAATTTCCTGGTTAAAAGTATGACTGAGGATGGAATGGAGGAAAGAAAGATAGGTGTTCATTATTCTGAAGTCTGTGTGGAGATCATCGGCATCCGGCATAATGAACAGGTTCGGAATTTTCAACACGAATGTAGAATCAGTGATTTTAAATGGTTCTGAGACTTGGTGCACGCGTCACAGACGGTATCTCTAAGAGGCTGCTTCAGATCTTTATCAACAGCTGCGTTTACCTAATCCATAGAGAACATCAGATGGCCGACCGGAAATGATAAGTAACAAGGGACTCTAGCAACGAAGAATCTATCAGAGAACAAATATGCAGAGGTGGCGATGGAATGGACGTACGCTAGCGAGATCGTTCAGTAACATCAAGCGTCCGGTCTCCGACTTCAATCCCAATGGGAAACGACAAGTTTAGCGTCCGATAATGAAATGGAAGAGATAGTGTGATCAGGAAGTGAAAGCTTAAAAGCGATCTTTGAACCTACTAAAAAGATTACAGTGGACAGACTGAAATCGAGATGTGATGATGGAAACCCATATTCCACTCGGAACAAAGGGAAAAATAATTATAACATTATTCTGGCATCTGAATACAACTCAAACGGGAAATGAAAAAAGCAACATTTCAACCAGTACATTTTAATGCATAGGTAAAAGTAATAACTGATACATTTTCTGTAATCAGAATTCACCGTTTAATTTAAAAAAAATAAAAGTACATAAAGAAATTGTCGAAGTATTGATTTATGCTATAGGGTTTGAAGTTACAAAAGTTTTTTTCTTAGAATGAAAAGTATTCCGAGTTAAGGCTAATCGATAGCTTAAATATAAGGTGTATTTAGCTAGAGATTATGTAATTTATTAGATTATGCTGTCAAAGACATTAATATTTTAATGAATGTAATCACGGTAAAACTAATGAAGGTGACTTCCATTTCTGACTATTTTTTGTTGCTTTACGTTCCCAATGGAACATAGGGCTTCAAGCGACAGGCTTGAAGTTTCGGTAGTAGTGGTATTTATTTTTAAGGGATGGGGTTTCTAGCCACATGCCCAATCTTTCCTCTTCACCAGTCTTATTACTGGCTTAGCGAGGTAAAGGAGTCCGTCGGCCGGGGATCGAACCACTTACGTGGTTGGCGAGCATTCTACCGCTGTGCCACCAAAGCACTATGATCCTTCTAATTATAATTCAAATATTTCACAGTAAACGAATGTGAACAGTACTCCATAAATCTGTCCAGTTTATTGTAAGTAGGGATTGTAAATACCACACTGTTATGTACATACTGACAGATGAATAATTACAGTATTTTTTAAAGACTTGAGTTTAATGATCAACATAGCCGCTGACAGGAGCTATTTTATAGATAAAGTCACGTTATGAATGAACACGACTTTTACTTGCTATTGTTATACGCATCTTTTACAAGTGTAGTGCAGAAATATAAACAGACCGCAAATAGCAATGGTTCTGTTAAGTATAGTATTTATCATAATCTATAGATTGCAAGTATCACATTATGTCTTTACAGAGTAGGACTTGATGCATTTTAACCTCGATATAATTTACACAGTTCAGTATAACAATCAACTAATTCTCTGTGAAATGATGCCCAATGCCTAAATAAAATCTTTAAAAGAAATCGTGTTCAATAGTTGAAACTGCCGACAGTCAATATTTAATATGCATGACAAAATAAACTTGTAGCGTACGATAAGGAATGTTCCAGACTTCAGTGACTTGACAGAAGTCTTGTCATGGTTATAAACAATAACATTTCATACTTCAATGTTTGACAGGTAATAGAAAAAACATTATAAGATGATAAGCATTACAATTTTTAGTTCAAGTCACCATCGATTTATACACTTTCAAACTATGAAAAAAACGGGTGGGGTGAAAGAAGACAGAAAATCTAATAAACAGTGCTAGCTTGTACGTCTACATAGCAACTCAAGAAGACTAAAGTTCATCAAATTGAAAACTTGCTCAGTAAACTGAGCTCACTAGTGTTTATGACTAATCAGTGTAATCAAAGTAATACGGTTACCAGGACAGTGAGAAATGCCTTAAGGAAAACGGGTATCCAAAGGGATTTATCCTTAAGTACAGCCAAGAAAAGGATGAGAAAGCGAAGTATCCAACAGTTGAAAAGAAGGCGTTCATTTGCCTCCCATTCAAAGGGAAAGTAGTATCACCGAAGATTGACAAGAGGATGAAAGGAGCAATAAAAAAATGCTGGCGACGCTATACAGCACTGCATGCTCTATAAGCCAATCGAAACTGGATAAGTACCCTGCTGATGTTACCTCCAACTGCACTTATAAATTTACGTGTACCTGCGGAATTGTCATCTGAATTGATAACAACCAGTGGTGTCCGTCAAGGATGTCCACTTTCCCCTTTTCTGTTTAACTTCATCATAGATATGCTAATGGAAGTATCCTTAACTGAACTTAACGACTTAGGAATCGACTTGTTACCAGGGAATAGTCTTATGGACTTAGGATATGCAGACGACATAGTCCTGTTAGGCGAGGATGCTGACAAAATGCAGTCTTCTGAACACCTTGAGCAGCAATCTTCGTATGTTTGGCATGCGATTCGCCCCTGTAAAGTGTAAGATGCTGCTACAGGACTGGACTACGTCAACTCCTAGCTTAGTGATAGGGAGTGAAGTGATAGAACATGTTGACCACTTCACCTATTTGGGAAGTTGTATCAGCACCAACGGACTGATTGGTGACGAAATCTCAGCACGGATCCAAAAATCTCGAGCTGCTTTCGCTAACCGTCTCTGGCGTATGCGTGACATCCGGCTATCAACCAAGGGACGTGTGTACTGCTCAGCAGTTCGCTCCGTCCTTCTCTATGGCTCTGAAACATGGCCATTACGAGTGGAAGACATGAAAAGGTTGATCATAGATGTTTACGATCTCTTTCTCGCGTTAGGTGGCATAATAAAGTAAGTAATGTTGACGTTAGGCGTAGAGTGTTGGGCAAAGAGGGAAAATCAATCGACGAGGCTATACAGTTACATAGATTGAGATGGCTAGGTCACGTGCTGCGCATGCCTAACCATCGTCTCCCCCGACGGGCATTACTAGCTGATATAGGTGCAGGTTGGAAAAGAGTAAGTGGTGGCCAAACAAAAACATGGCATCAATCCCTGACAGTTAAACTGAGTCAGGTAGGGAGATGCAGACTTCCGGGTTGGGGCCCTCGGGACTCTAAGAATCAATGGCTGGAGACAATAGGTGACATGGCTCAAAATCGTTGTCAATGGCGCAGATGTATTCAGTCTCTTTAACCTTCATATTCCTTTCTACCATTACTCATTCTGTTTCACTCTTATACTTATCTAAATTCTATTGATTCTCTCCTCTCATTTTCCTGTCTACCTTTGTGTGCTATTTGGAATGTGGCAACTCGAACTGCTGCACTTCGGTGCCAAGTTCTATGTTGAATCCAGCAGCTATCCGGTTTTTAGAGCATATTCCGAGAAACTTATGCTTAAAAAGAAGCAGATATTTACAAAGTGCAATTACCAGACACCTTGTGGATACGAGTGATTTTGTCGAGATTTCCAAATCCTTTAAAATATTAAACCTAAAAAAGACAGCGAAATTACTACGATTTGCTGAAGCGATTGCAATCAAGCGTTTCAAATCAAACTTACACACACAGAAAGAGAATGTAGTCAATATCTCACTCTCTTGGTATGAAATGTTATTATTTATAGCCATTGTAATTGCAGGTAGTTTGCAGTTAGCTGATGAGAACCTGTGAAATAGAATAATATCGTTTTATACTGCAAATCTGGTCTTTCTTTCTCTATCGAAATTTATCAAGGGGACGAAATGTAAGAAATTTTGAATTTTTCTTTTTATGCGAAGATAGTTTACTACCTGCCTTTTAACAAATCAAAACATTATACATGTACACCAAAAATTCAGATATAATTACGAGTGTATAGCTAAGTGAATGAATTAGACTAGAAGAGACTCTTTTCTTTTTTTAGATTCATATGAGCATCTTTCTCAGCCATGATCCGAGAAGTATTGAAAAATCCTGAGATAATAGATTCAAAACAGTTGGATTAAACGTTTACCGAGTAATATGAAGGCAACAAGCTTTTTGTTTGTCGTTATATCATGAACGCTTGATTATTCTAATCTGCGCTTTATGGTTTTATTTGACTGTGATTTTGTTTTATATATATATATAAAGTCATGTTTCATTTAGAAAATAAAGGAATAAAATAATAATACCACTGTACTCAAACTCCAGTTGAAAATACTTGCGTCAGAAAATAGCATCAGAAATGAACTAACTAACCTTCTTAGCACCACTAAATAAACCATTTCCTTCACCCTTAAAACATCATACTTTATTGTTATTGTATTCCTTATATTTATAATCCCCTCAATTTTTTTCGTTTTGTTTATTTATTAATTTTTTTTTCATAAGTGTGGACATAATTATAAGCTCTGTTATGACTGCTAACTTTGTATTTCCCCTCACTATACCATATCAACAGAACATTAGACCCAATTATCTATAACATGCTAAGGTTTCCAAACTGAATTGACAATACCGTTTGAAACAAACTCACTGCTATTATTATTATTATTATGTCTAATAATTATGTCGTAAATGTAGACAAATTCCTCCGATTAATTTTGTTTTAATTCTTTATTTTATACATATTTTGAGTAAATCAGATGCAATATTGTGACAAATACTCAGAATTCCATTCTGTATTATAAGTACTATTTTTGGAATAAAGTAAATTATTATTACTATTAGTTGGTTGGAGGCAATCGGCAGGAAGCCTTGCCTGACCTAGGTTTCGTGCTAGGTGATATTCACCAGTCGGCAAGGCGTATCTGCAGTCTTGAAGGAACTGGTATTCCCTCTGAGATTCGAACTCACATCACCCAGCGCTGCAGTCAGAGACGTGACCACTGAGCTATCCGGACTCACAACTGACCTCCTGTAAGACTATTAGATTCTTTTGATTGGACACTAACTAGTGTCACGTGACTGTGGCACTGAGTAACACGGTTTCGAATCTTAGAAGGGACATGAGTTCCTTCAAAATTGCAGATACGCCTTGCTGATGAGTGCTAACAAGCATGAAACCCAACTCCAAGGCTTCCTGCCGATTGCTTTCAACCCTCTAATAACGACAGTACTGACTGTACCGTGATGGAGAGTCACCTTGCATGGTGGCCACATTTCAAAGTTAACTGATAGAATTCAGTCTGCGCTCAGCAATGGACTAGACACATGACATTAGTTAGTGTCCAATCAAAAGTATATACTTACCTTATCAGTTGCAATCCAACTGTAGAGTAAATTACACATGAATGTTTTTGCAGTGTCTAAGATGATGTTGTCGGTTAAAGATAAGTATTGCTAAAAGACTGAAATAACGACCTACACAACTAACCTTCTTGCCAAGAGAAACCAAATATATATTGTCTTATTAAGAAAAACAAACAAATCAACTGAAAAGTTTCAATAGATTTCTGGTAATTGGTATAGAATGGAATATACATTCTGACAATTGTAAAATAAAATTATACAGAAAGGACAAAATGAAATCATTTTCAAGACGTTTGAATCAGATTGAAGAAATAAAGTTAAGTGAAAGTGTTTTATTTAAAGCCTATATGTAGGCATCATCGAATCCAGGTGGTAGAGCATGATCAGGATCTGGCATACGGTGGCGCCCACCACCTAGATGTGGCCTAGAAGGTACTACACCAGGTCCGAAGGGATCAAATCTAGCACCTGGAGGAACTGCTCCAGGCGGTAAAACATCAGGCCCACCAAAAAATGACCCACCGCCAATTCGACCGTCTGGTATCATACGTCTTGGATCGAGAATCATCCCACCACCACCTGATGGGCCTCCAATGCTGGATAAAGGATCCAGATCACTTCTGCCATAATCTGCGAAAGGATTGCCAGCTGACGGTCTTGTCTCAGAATAACTGCCAGGAAACGGTCTTTGTGGCTACATAGAAAAAAGAAAAAGGTAATATTAGTTTATCAATTAATATTTACTAGACAATACACTTATATGGTTAAGATGGGCATGCAACAAACGGCAATACCGAAGATTGCATAAGTAATTATCTACCTTACAAAGTCTTATCTGGAAAGGGACAACTATGATGTACTACATGATCATGAAGGAAAACTTGTTGTCAAACCAAAAGCTGAAAGCATATATACAATGACAACAAATGAATTGTTCTTTCCTCAAACCAATCGCATCATTTCCTTATGAATCAATGTGCATTACTCGCCGACTTTATTGAATTACTTAAAGTACGTAATGAAAAAGTAAGCGAGAGCCCTTAGTAATTAATAATAGATAAAAATGGCCATTGTTGATAACTACCGAAACAAAGTATTTTGTATGATGACCACCAAGAGAATACGTGTCTGCTTTACGAATGAACACGAAATGAAATTGGGGAAAGAGACAAATGCAGTTAGTGGGAGCAGCACAATTCATATGAAAGTCGTGTCACTCAAACAATTATGCATCAATCAGTATTTAATTTTGCAAAAGGAAAAAAATGGTAGCAACTCAGCTGATTGATTTCTACTTACCAGAATAGTGCTGAACTTTGCTAAAAACAACGACCACGGAAAGCAAACACTTGAAATATGAAAAATTAAAATATCAACTGACTGAGTTTTGACATAGAACTTTGCACAGAAGTACAGCAGTTCAAGTTACTACACTTGATCAAAATAAGCTTCTTATCATCCAATAGATGCCTCTCGTGACACACTGGAATAACGCTTTGGCGTTTAGAACGATCCGTGCAGGATTCGAGTCCCAGTGGGAAAACACCATCGCTCATTGAGGATGCAGGCACATTTAGATGACTAGTCCCATATAGAACTAAATTCGGATCTTCGATTTTACTATTAGTCACCAACAATCAAAGCAACAAAATAAGTTTTTTATAAATTATCCAGGCCACAGATGTTGTGAATTTTCTGAAATAAATTCTTTGATGGATTTTTAGATATTCTCAAATGATGAACAACATTGCTTCAATGCCTTTAGGATAGTAGTTGGTACCTTTATTCAAATTGAACTCATTAGTTACATAGACTGTCAGGACTTTTCAATATGATGTTCGAAAAATTTATGCAATCTTACTTCACAGGGTTAATACGTAGTTTACATTACTGATTCCACAAAATATTGATGTGAGTCCAATGACATTCATGCATTACTAACTGCAAGTGTGAATATCACTTAACCATGAGTTGAATATTAACATTTCAAGAAAGCATAAATCATAGTAGTAGCACAAAGGAAGAATAAGGTATATTCACCAAATGTTAAATGTTTATTTGAAAAAATTTATTTAAAAGAAGATATTCATCAGCTTAAGCTCAACCAACAGCTTTCTACGTAAAGTAAAAAGCAAAACAAAAACACCACCTACTGAATTAAGCAAAAAATGTGAATATATGGATTTTACTAATACAATGATTTATGTCAGGAACATTATAATTTAGCAGTAATCTGCATCATGAGGGAGTTTATTTCATCCGACATTAGACGGCGATGAGTAGTTGTCATCTCCATTTAGGTGTCCCACCGTTTCACTTTAGCAGGAATGCAGGATCCGTATTGTACAGTTTTTATGAACATAAACTTCGTGTGAGAAGTCCGTAATACAATTAGTGAGGTTGGATTCATCCACCATTGTACAGTGACCTACTAAGAAATATCCACCAAAGTAAAGAACATGCAGTCTGGCAAGATTTTCTCCCACCTAGGTAGTATAAGCGGTGATTACCAGCTGCAACAAAATGTTATGGAATGTAATCCATTTCATCTGGTTAAATCCGTAGTAAGATGCAATAAAAATACCTCTATGATAATAAGTTTGGTTGGTATCCCAGTTGACAAAATTAAGCTGCATTATGGCACAAGACGACTAATACTAACAGAGTGGTGACTTCGATTAATAACTGGAAAAAACATATTGACTATCAATTGCTAGCACGTTATTTGGAGATTTGAAACTGCATGCAGCTTATTAATTAGAAATACTACGGAGGTGCATGTATATGACTGTTTTCAACAATCTAATCTAAATATAAGGTTTTGTGAAGAAATAACATCAATGCCATATTATTTGCCACTTCTATAACTACACTGAATTTTTACTGAAAATATAATGGAGAGATATGTGAAATGAACGATCAAAATAGAAAACATGAATACGGGACTAACTACATTTAAGGTTAGCAACAATATGCATATGCTAAATCTGAAACTTAGAAAATCACATGAACAAACTGACGAACTATAGTAGACTGTTAGGTATATTTCTGCTTTAGTTATTTACATTGATCTTTTCCTGACACGCATACAAAAAAATACTTCGACAGTTCACATAAAATATTATATGCCTATTGATCTTAATACACCGTGACCTATGCCAGGTAAATGAGTTTTCAGACCGACAATTACAATAGCTAACAACGAAAAATTAGTTTTTCGGACTACAGTATTTGAAAAGATTTCTAAACATTCATTCAAAACTGGTTTTTATCAACACATAACTGTAAATCAGAGATCCATTACGCCAAAATTTTAAGTAGTGGTCTACGAATATCAAAGTTACTGAGATTTCAGTAGCAATGCAGTACTATTCATCCTTTTAAAACACACAAAACTTGCAGATGTGTGACAAAATTCAATTTTTTGACATATTCAGAAAAGAGGTTTCAGTCTTGAAAAATAGTGTTCTATGAATTATTTAAAAACTACGGCTAAAAGGAAACCAAGACACAATATTTACACGATGAAACAACTCGTGGCACACGAAAACTACCTTCTGTGCATGTCGAAAATATCAATCACTTAATTTTTTGTGAACACAACCAACAACAGGAGGAACGAAACCTCAACCTTATAAATAGAAACAAAAATATTTAATGTACGGTTAGTAAGTGAAATTTTGTACCTATTTTCCACCGCATTTTGATGAAGGTGGAGAAAAAGGGATCAACTGAGGACTCACTTGAGAATGGAAATCCTCATTGTTTGGACGAGGTTCTTTTTTGTCTCTTCGGCTATCGGTTTCATTTGAACGACAAAGAGGAGGAGATGGGAGAACTGGTTTCCATAAATTTTCTTCGATGCTTTCCAATAGTTCGTTGAGTTGAGGAAAAACTGCATTGGCGTCTTTGTATGAGGAATTATTTACACAATCAAGACAGACGTGCTCAATTCCTGAGAGCTCTAAATGTCCGAATTTATCTGTGGTTGTATCTGTTATGTTAACGAAGACGTGCATATCCGTTTCCGTCACAGAGACTTGGAGCTGTCAGAAATTAAATAAAATGGGAACAGAAGGATTTTGCACGGTACCACAAATACAGACTCAGGAAAATAACAAGCTGACAGTCACTTTATGTAAAACTAACAGTTTCCGCAGTGAATGAAATGATAATAATGATGGATAGTGCCATATGCAACGCATTACGCTCGCACATTAAAAAGTAGGAAATAAGCAAAGCATTTAATGAAGTGTGCTTACTTGGCCACATGGAGTAGATAACGCATCTGATTTCGGACGGGATATTAACGTATAAGAAATTCTAACAGGATCTTCTTCTAAACACGACGAACTAAGAACTGCTGAAGACATGTTGGCTTCTGTAGGTCTTGCACCACGTGACAAGAGCTCTGAATGAATTAATAACGCTATCAGCGAAGCGCGATTCTTGCAGCTTGGTGCATGCACAGACAACACGTAATCAAGAATGCTTGCCTCAACAGGTCCTCTTTTCACACTTCCTGGAGGTCTTGGTGAGGTGGACTGAGATTTGCTTGAGAAATGTTCTGACATCACGGAGACTTATGCCAACAGTTCAGTGACCTTGACAAAGCAACACCTTCGAAAACCCCTCCTCTGATACACTATCCAATATCGTTTTTACGATCAAGTATAAGACGAACTGATTTCTTTGTGCCTGCTTGAAGAACGAAGTACGATGAAGACTCTCAACTCTCAGTAAACTTCTGTGTAGTGTGTTTTGCCACTCGACTACCGTAGTTTTTGTTGATTACACGGTAAGTAATGCAGGGATTTGTTAGAAGTTGTTTACAGTATGCGGTATGTAAAGGTGGTGTTTCTATTGTGGACGTAGTTGGTACTTTCACCCAATAGTCTTCTGTAATGGTTGGAAATGGAGGTAATAACAAAAGTAGTTAATGGAGATTGAGTGCAAAAGTAGAACTTTCCAGAAGATTGGTATGTTACTCTAATCTATAGTAACCCATGGCAAATAAACGTAACTACAAATGAGGTAGACTGATGGAGTTGCAGATCTCACCCAGATCTAGTATTTTAGAACTACATGTACAGTGGTCACACTTGAAGGAATAAAACATGGCGACAGGGAGAAGTATTGTATTTACATACATATCCAGTCGCTGTTGATAGGTATGTGTACAGATTCCTCGACTGTCAGATTCAGATTATAAGGATAGAAGGCTCTTGTTGCCTATGTTAATCCTCCCGATATATATCTCTGCAGAGACCCAGTTTCTCTCTGAAGGCGTTCACCGATGGAGCTGTTACTACTGAATCAGGTAATGAGTTCCAGTCGTTGACCACTATGTGAGAGAATCTAAACTCCAAACGTATTTTATTCGACCTCGGTTTTAGCACCTTCTTCTGGTGACCTCGTCAATGTATCCTAGAGGGAGAGAAAAGGTTTGAAAGGTCAATCCTAAAATCACCCTTGGATATACGATAAGCCAAAATGAAGTCGCCTCTCCTCCTTCGGCATGATAATAGGAAGAGATTTAAGTGCTCAATCCTCTTATCATAAGGAAGGTTTGAGATACCACTAACTAATTTCGTTCCTACCCTCTGTACTCTTTGCAGGATATGTGCCTCCTTTTAACCATGGTTTCGTCGCTTGTATGTAGTACTCTAGATGAGGTCTGACATATGTTGCATAGAGTACTTGGAACATACCCTCATCTAATCGTTTGAAAGCCCTTCGAAGTGACCTTAGCATTCGAAAAGCCTTAGCTGCGGCTCGATTACAGTTTGCCGTTGTTTTTAAGTCATGGCTAACAATAACCCCTAAGTCCTTTTGTTCCCTAACATCTGGCAGTTCTGTGTCCCCCATGGAGTATGACGTGTACGACTTCTGACCTAGGTGTATTACCGCGCTTTTCTTGGAATCAATTTCGAGACTCCAAAGGTTAGCCCATTCTGCTAATTTGTCTAGATCGTTTTGTAGTACCAAACTGTCATGGCTACTATTTACGGTTTTCCATATCTTAATATCGTCCGCAAATAATAAGGAAGATGAGGTAAGAATTTTCGGCACATTATTTATGTAAAATAAGAGTAGCAGGGGGCCAAGTACAGTTCTCTGAGGTGCTCCACTTAGTACTGCTTTCCACCCTGACAGTACACCATTAACCCTTACCTTCTGCCTGTCGTTGCAGAATGTGTGTTGGAGAAAGTTAGTTGCTCCTTTTCAAAGATTACGGATACAATAGGTACTTTCTTCGACAAATTTCAGTTGCCTTCTACGAAAATTAACATGATATGGGTCTTCAAGAGACCAGTAACGAAAACAGAGTTCGAAACAGAAAATTCACAGGTGTCTGCAGTACACTGGTGTCAGCACTGTAGAAATATAACTTTTTGGGAGATGAATAACATGACTCAGGTACTTATTCATGTGTGCCATTGTTCATATGAACGAAACTCTGCTTATAAAAGCAAGACATAATCGAGGTATATTGAGTACCAATGAAGAATGTGTTTAGAGGCAAAGCATTGCAGAAATGTTACACGGAGACGATATCTAACAGCAGCCCTAATCTATTACTACATATTGTCCAACGTCTAGTGCTACCAGGAACAGCTATACACACCAATGCGGATGTATATCTCTCTCTTCTATTGGACACACAAAAATTCCACAGAAAGTCTTCAGTCACCTGAAAAAGAGTGTTATAGCAGTAAGTAGGTCAGGAAACATGGTAATTTACAGACGCCTGGATGAATTTATGTACAGAAATTGGCTCGGATTATCACTAAAAATTTTAATGAGGAAATACACCGAAGTTCTACAAATGAATGTTGATATAATGTGTCAATATCTGATCATGTTGTTGCGTTTTCCAGTAAACATTAAATTCACGATTGAGACGTTCACCCATAGCTAAAACGACGCTGTGGCTTCGTGGAAGGTGAGAGTGTAATTAAAGGTGGTGAGTGTGTCCAAAAGTCTGATGATGATTGCATAATATTTTTGGAGTTTTATTAATACATATTTTTTAAGACTGTGGACCGACAGAGTGGTTTATCACTTTCCAAATGCTTTTCTAGATTGTCTCACAAATTCCAGGAAGATATTTCGATATTAAAACGTTCACTGCTTGGTAAATCATTGAAACCTCTACAACATGCACTTATTCATGCTTGAAACTTTCGAATCATAGGTTATGGTATTTGTCACCTGACCAGTACATTTCCGATATACCCTGTTGGGGATCGAAAACGTTCATCAAGTCAACTGAATCCCACCAATTCAATCGCCATTGATCAGTTTGTTTATCCAGAGACTGAAACACGTTGTGATCAGTATGATTTTCAACGGACAAGAACTTAGCGGTGGTACTTTGATGTGATTGCGTATCAGTATGATCCGGTCCTACCACCTCCGATGACTACTCTTTCCAGCAGCCGTGTTACATTATCTCTTCGCTAGTTGGGGCAGTGTTAAGAACATTCTGATCACCATGTTGGGTGGGCCAGGACAAATAGTCATCAGGCTCGTGTGACTAGAGCACAGATCTGACAGGATAAATGGACACACAGCAATTGCGAGAGTTACTTCTAGCTGAGGCCAATCCGAAACGAACTTGGGGTTCTTCAGGCAGCGTAACCAACAGGCTTCCTGGAAACCTGCACAGCACATGGAAAAAATGACTTTTATCCGGCGGAATAAACTTGGAAGGCGAACGAGCATATTTTGAGCATTTTTGTTGTTTATATTTAATGAAACGCTGGGATATGTAGTATAATTAGCGTCAAAGGGTTTATGTATACAGTGTGTGCACACAACATATAAAAGTGTGTCCATGTACATAAAATCTGTATGAATTCACAAAAATCAAAGAAGAAAAATAAGTTTTTTTGTATTTTTGATTTTAGCTTGATTCCACACCGTATTTTTTCGTACAGGTACTTGTTATACACGAAAATCAATCGATATACGCATTTTCAATTTATTCGCGTCATTCATTCAAAGGACATCAGAAAGAACAACCACATAACACATGTTTATATAATTTTCCCTATTAACCTGTCAGCCGTCTTCGACATAACCATTTCCTGAAATGAAACTAGTTCAGTTAGGCAGGATCACTGAACATTCGTTTAGCGTTCACCCAGAGAGTCTCGATGTTCCTTATATATTTTTAAGAACCTACAAAGATTTATGGAGAATTGGTGGGTTGACAGGATCTCAGATCTCTGGGTGTTATTCAGTTGCTTGAAAAACGATTGACTCTACTGTTTCTAACTTCCCCTACATTACTGTAGTACATCGTAGCTTCTAACAGTAAACTTTACGTGGACATATTGCATATCCCTGCTAATTATAGCGCCATAGCGTACTGCTGTGGTGGCTTAATGACAAGTTATATTTTTTTGGATGCATTTTTGGTGAAACTTTGAACCAAAAGCATTTTCTTCGTATATACAATCAGTAGCATTATATTCTTCAAACGCGTTGCAGTTGCTGCGCCTTCATTACGAATTTTGAATTTTGCATTTTTTTGAATTTTGATTGTAGCTTGAAACCAAACAGTATTTATGGTGCAAGTATGGGATTTTCAGCATGTGATATAGGTAACCCAAATTTTGCAGGCCGACCACTGATATCAGGTAAGCGCCACCATGGGATCGAACCCCGGACCATATGCATGGTCGACGAGAGTCCTAACCGCTGCGCCACCGACGCACCATGTCATTTGAAACCAACATCTGTGCAATGAAACGGGAGAAAGCATGCGGCAAATTCGAAATTTAAATTTAGATTTTCATGAAATCGTGTCAGCATATTTGGCCTGTTCACTGAAACCTGGCAATTCCCATTAGATAAAGCAGATGACGCCACTTTAAAAAGGTATATGCTGTATAATCGCCCTGCTTAGATGTGAGAGGTTGCCAGCTAATTTTCACAGTGAGATCATGTTCTCTTGTTTTTCTCTAACGATTATTGTGTTCATTCATTCGCAAGTATAATTTGCGGCAGTCACTATTTCCATTAGAAAAACAAACTGGGATTCTGCAGGCCTTTTCTGTGTTTATTTTGTCTATGCATAGCCCAAGCTTTCATAGATGAATCCATCCAATCCGTTGGTTTATGGCATTATGGGTGGATGTCGAAATTTTGTCTAAGATTGATCCAATAAAGCGAAAGTGACCTGCCAGCATTCGCCTCCAGTCCTAATATGCACTTTAGAGCTTATCTAGTCGCCGATTTGACTGACGTACTATTGTCACAGTTTAAGCGAATCTTGATGGTCCATTGCCAGTTCGTCATTTTGCCTTCAAGATCATTTGATCGACCACTTATTTTTAAAGTGAACGCTTGGCGAATTAATCTTCGTGAATTATTGAGCCTCTATTATTCATTGAGTCAATGGATTAAGCGTCAGTTATTTTTTACGTTCGACTCGTTAAACCTCTCCTAAATACAGGCTCACTAGTTTTCACGCCAGTCCCAAGCCCAGGTGAAGAGGGAGGATTGGGTGTGGATCTAGCCACCATACACCGGAAAATCAGTCAGGCTTCTACAGAAACTTCAACACAAAACATATAAAAATTATACTTATTCTTCGTTGGAATCCGAGAGGCGAAATAACAGAGCGTGCTAGTGAAAGCTCTCAGGAAGTCAGTCAGCCAGCCGATCTGTCTTTTCTCGGTGAAGGCAGGAATAATAACGGGTATGTGAACCGTTGGGTCGCAAAGGCTATCCAGGTGGTGAAGGGAATGAGAAGGCATGGCATAGAAGTGCTGGGTATCCGCGAAAAGAGAACAGAATGAATGTGGCTCGTCAAAATTGTCAACTGGTAAGTCGGCAGTTTAATCGGATCACCCAGATAACAACCATGAGCACACTGAAGGATTGGCTATAATGATGTTTCCAGTGGCAGTCAGAGCCCTATTGCAGCGGAACCAATTTCATTCAGGATCGTGACAGCGACATTCAACTTAATAGAAGGAAGGAGTGTTACAATTATCCAATGCTACGCACATTGCTACAAACAACGCGGAACAACACGACAAGGAAGAATTTCATAAAAAACTACAAACAAATCACAAATGGAGACATCAAAGCCCTTATGCGCTACACAAATGCTAACCGAATTGGGGGCAGAAAATACAAGAAGAGACTTCAAAGTGCATCAGGCGGCCCCTGGGGAAATGAATGAGAACCAAGAATCATTCGCAGACTTCTGCGCTTTCAGTAACTTGGTAATCGGAGGCGACGTGTGCAAGCAAAAGGATATACACAAGGTCAGCAACATGAATTTCGCCTTAGGGACGTACAACAAACCAGATAAACCTCGTCTCAGTGCTGCCCATGGAAGAAAATGATGCACTTAGTCTGCTAGACACAATGTCGAGAAGAGGAGCAGATGTGGGCTTAGACCATCATTTGGTCCGAGGAACCTCCCAGGGTAAGCCAAAATCCCTCAGAACGACTGGAGACAGGCCGCAACTCAGGTTAAATAGTCTGGAGTTGAAGGACAAAACTAAAAGGGATACCTTCACAACAGATCAGATTAAAGTTAGAGACACCACGTGGCATCACTGAGGAAACCTGTGTGGAAGAACATTGTAACTGTCTGAAGATGATGTTCGTGAAAACGTGTGAAACTGTTTTAGAGGAGATACGACAAAGAATGGCTGTCAACGAACACCTACCTGGAAGCCAATCGAGGAGAGGATGATGATGAAATAGAAGATGACTCAATGCAAAGATAGACAACAGAAGGAGAAGCTGAGTTCAGTGTACACTGCACTGAATAAAGAAGTGAAGAAGAGTGTCAGGAAAGATAAAAGACAATTCCACGACACACTGGCTGGCAAATGAAGCAGGACAGGCCACAGGCAAAAGAGACTTCTGAACATAATATCAGATAACCAGGTCTATCGCTACCCGGGAAGAAGTCAACCCAGATGATGAAACTGATAAAAGATGCTCTTGGGAACCTGATTGCCAATGAGAAGAGGCGAACAAATAAAACAATGGGCTGTTCACTTTAATGGATTCATGAATCAACCGTCACTTGCGAATCATCCAGAAACGCCTCCACCACCAACAGCACGCAGAGGACCACCTGCTAGTAAAGATCAATCATCCAACGAAGGCGGAGATCTTGAATGGGATCAAGATGCTGAACACCGGCCGGGAAGGCGGGACAACCAGACGGAATTCCACACGAAGCACTGAAAATGTACCCAGAAACTGCGGCAGATGTTCTCATGCCATTATTACAAAAGATTTGGAAGGAAGGAAAGGTACCTACCGACCGGAAGACAGGCAACTTTGTCAAGATGTCAGAGAAGGGCTACCTAGGTCTCTGCAAGAACTGACTTGGAATAATGTGATTGTCCACGCCAATTAAAATACTAAGTCGCACCATCCTGGAGAGAATAAAGAATGCACTATATACAGAACTCCGAACTCACCGGCACGAGCTGGGTTCAGGAAAGCTAAATAATGTACTGATCAAACTGCAAGTCAGCTACTCATCCCATATACGGTACTTGATATTACGTTATAAATTGAGGATGATTCTACATGAAGAACTCAGATATACTATCTGAACGAGGTGAAGCGGCATCACTTTAAGTGCCAGGGCCTAGCAGATTAAAAGGTGGGAGGGTGGTGACTGCTATTCAGCGGATATGATGGTGGGGACTTAAGAGAACCACCCTTATCTGTGGGAATGCGCTCTATTGCTAAGGCTGCTGAGTGTGAATCACTTCAAAAAATAACAATAATAAAATAAAAGCTGTCTGTACGACAAAGCTTGTGTATAAACTCTTTGAAAACAAGCTCATGGTACGATTTCTCTACTCCAGGAGGACATCTAACTGTATAAATCAGAACAACAGCATAAATAAGTATCATCATTCTTTTTGTTTTTCTTTCCTTCTACATATTTTATGTAATTTGGCGTTTGGATTTAACTTCTCCAATTTCTATTCCCATTACCATGTATAGGTGTAAAAATCATTATTCGTTTTGCCCTTATGTTTATTTTTTAAAAATTTTTTATTCTATATTTTTTGTTGTTGTTTACTACCACAAACTTGAACCAACTGTTAGTATGTAACACTATAAAACTCAATGATTCTTAATTCCTAGTAACAAAAAGGGGGAATAAACACTGCGTTTATCGCATATTACTTGCTTAAATTATTATTTGATATGATTATGAGCAATAATTTGTGCTCGAAACGTCATCAGTTAATATTACTGTGTAACACTGTGTGATTTATGAAAATAAAATGTATCCATAATGGAGTTACACTCTACCACAGTGCCCAAGTTTTATACTTATATCTATAATTACTTACCTTGAGCTTGTAGCACATTTGTTTCAAGTTCTGGCAACAGACAACCAAATCATGATGATCTCAGTCCGAGCTGAATTGTCCCCATGTAATGAAAGCCGAAATACAGCCGATCCCGTACATTCGACACCAAGGGATATAGTTCAGCCACCATCTGATCGGAACTTTAGTCATCACTGAAGCATTCCCTTATCTCACCTCTGAACTACGGCTCTTTATATTAAAAAACGCTTCCTGGTAGATACTAGACAGAAGCTAGTGAAACCCAGCTCATAACATGAGGGCGTATGCTGTCAATACCTATGCAACCACGTGACGCCAGACATCCTCCATAACAACATGCGGTTGAAGATTTAAAGAGCTCAGTATCGGGCGTTTCAATCTTTTCTAGTGGGTTGTCATCGTCTGACATTATTGGTATCACTGCCAATGGCTGGTAGATGTTAGCCAACACAGACTGATAGAATCTATCACGTGGCTCTCCATCCCAGTTAATATCCTACAGACGCCTTCTCTCAGTCCAGCGTGTTTCTCGCTCATTATTTCAGATTCCTATGCCCGAAATTTGGCTTTTCCTGGGATTTTCAGATTCAGTAGTGGTACACCTTGTGTAACTTCTAGTGTCACATCACTGAAGCTGGTCTGTCTGTATTATTCAGACCAGCGCAGTTGTCTTCAGAGAAGCTTCCGTCCGTCAGGGCAGAGTTCCAAACTTTGCTCGAGATAAGGATAATCAGGAGACCCAACAGCCTGTGCTCTTCACTTCTGTGCGTAGTGTTTGAAAACAATGAAATAGACTTGGTGCCGTGTGGTGACCATTTGGTTTCATGAATACACAACTTGAATGTATTCTTGAGAAGCACGTCTGTACTCACTAAGCTTGATCAGACACGGAAGTTTCTCCAGGTCCCAGTCCATTCCAGCTATATCCCAAGGATTACAGTCATTACCAATTTCAGTCTTTCTGAGTTCCTTTGCATAGCATTCGGTATACACAGTGCCTTGCGAAAATTACAGAGTTCTATACGCGATGACTTGTGTGTATGAAGTTTTCCTTACGTATATACAGACGACATCTGATATGTAGTCCAGATTTAAAACTCACCGTAACCACTAACGACAGATTTTCACTAAACTGTTGCAGCGTTCGATAACCGTCAATCTAGCCAGGTGCTAGATATTTTTCCTTTCACTAACTCTTGTGGGGCAAGTAATCCATAGCCATTGCAATTATTCTTTACCTGAAAGGGTGCAGGTCATCTAAAACCTTCCAGTGACAACATACCTGAAATCTTTAAGCACACTTTTAGAGATGGTAAGTTGCTACCGTCAAGATGGCCATTGCACACACCACCACACTAGTGCACTTAGAAACCAAGCTTTCCGTCAGCATTTCAAGATTTCTGTCGAAGATACGGTATACAACAGTAGTGGACACAACTCTATCACCCCAGCCAAATGGTTATGCAGAAAGGTTTTCGAATACTTTTAAGAGGGTTATAGTAAAAGCAGGGGGAAGAGCTACATCAAAAACTACACGATAGTTCTGTTTCATATCCCGCATGACACCAAGAGAAGAACAAAAGAATAGTCCAGTAAAGCTTTCAATGGGACGGATGTTGTGCACTCATCACCATAAAATGTTGCCGTCACCACCAAATCATTGGAATAGTGCTACGGGCTATTTTCAGAAGAGTGACTGGGTCTATGCTCAAGAGTATCGCCCGGGAGGAGCAAAATGGACAGGTAAGATCAGGAGCACACGTGGAACGGCGATTCATGAAATATAGGTGGAGAATGAAACTCAGATGAGACACGAAAATCAGTCAGGACTGTGATGCGTGACGTCCTAAAAACCTGAGATACCCCTAATTCAAACATTTAGACTACCCCCAGTTGACACGCATGTAAACAAAAACCAGTCGGAGAACAAGAAGCCGTTCTAAACCAGAAGGCAATCCAATCGAAATAGATCCCAGACAGTACGATTCCAAGTTGACTCAAAGAAGAAGAAGAAGTACTGATTTTGTCACACACGTTCATCCTTTTTTTCGTTGACTGGGGAGGTATTACATAGCTAATTTGCCTAAAGCAATACATTTGTCTTCACGGTACAGTGTTGTATGTATTTCTGCACAATAATGACCTTGGAACCCCGTTGGCCGCTTTAACTTATCTATGTAATCAGTACCCTGCAAGGCCATCTAAAGCATATATATATATATATATATATATATATATATATATACGCAGTTACTGCCAACACTTTTCGCTATTTGGTTCGAGACAATAAAAGCTCTTTACGTCAACACATGTTATATTGCGTTTTGGTGTTACTAATAGTGATTAGAGAAGAAGGCTCACAAATCTACATGTAGGAAGTTCATTAGCGCAAACAACCAGGTGTACTAACGGTCATATCACGTACTTACCTGAAGAGTGTATGACTTCAGTCAGCAGCGAGGATGCCACGCTTTGTTACATATGAGCAGGAACCCGGAGATCTGGGATTTTTCCGTTTTTACACTAAACAGTGTTTGAATCTGTCCACAACTTGTTGCAGGTGGTACAGACAAACTGATATCAACCGGGTTGGTTGAGCCTGGAATACAATGTGATGAGCGAAATTGAACTGGTTCTTGTATACAATGCCAGTGCTTGGAAGTGCACAAGCACAATGTCGGTCCAGTTTAGTCATTCGCTACACCTGATGCATGTTAACCAGGATATTATTGAACCAAAACCTCCTTCCAATGGACATTCGCACCTAATTACATGCGTAGATTGCATTACACGTCGGTTGAAAGCCACACATCCCCATGTTAAGATAACTTGAAGAGTTTGGATGGCACTCAACGGTGACAACCGAGCTCACAAAGAGTATGAAAAGAACTCTCCGATGAATGCTTAGGTTACATCCCCAATAGACGTATCAGCAGACAGTATAAACAGTTTCCAATAAGGCGAGACAAGTCACAGTTGAAAATAGAAACAATTGTCCATGAAGTTTCATTTCATTGATGACGTAACCTGTGGAGTTCTATACCAAAGACTGTCTAGCGCCATAAACAGATTTGCCAATAAACCGGCCATCATTGACCCCGCGAAAGATAAGCTGCCTAAGTGTGCCACTAGTATGTGCATTACAGATTTAGCTGCTCCTATAGAGACTGCTATATGGGAACAATAATTAGATTTTGACAACTTAGATGTTTACATTATCACACTATCTTCACTACTTTTTTCGTCACCTGTCTCAACTACTTTTAATTTCATCGATATTATTATCACTCCTACATTTTAATCGAAAATTCACTGTAATTGGTTGAAATTTCATATGATCAAAGTTACGTATATTCGAGCAAAGTGTATTTTATTATAAACAATATTCTTACCTTATTCATTTTTAATTTAATTAACTACGTAAAAATTATTATATGATATCCAAACAAACAAATCCAGTTATTCATGACTGGATTCATGATATTCTTCCCTGAAAACATCTATCCAAACATCTTAATCTTAGGATAATAATAATAATAATAAAAAAGTCTCTCTTTGAACGGTTTTAAAGGAAAAAAACTTTCACAGTTGTCAAAAATTGTATATTTGGTGTACTAAATAATAATAAAAACCATAATTGATGAAATGAATAAAACTAACACTGGTAAGTGAAATATGCTACAGTGCTTCATCACAAACATTAAACAATGAACTGCTGACTTGATCAAATAATAACACTGACAGTTACAATGGGATTCATCTCTTCCTAATCAAGTGAAGGTAGATATATACGATGAGGCAAAAACTGAAAGGAATTTAGACCAAACTTAAAGATTTCACAACTAAGAAGAACTTATGTAAGACAGGAGACAGAAATTAAAAGCTTCGAAATACATCATAATTATTTATTTGATCCCTATGTACAAAAAAAAGGAAATATCAATGATAACACACAGTGCATTTTGATAAAACCATTGGTATGTGTATATTCTACGTTCTAAACAATGTTTCTATGATGTTTCATTCAAAACACTTAAGAAGAGATCAAGTTATGAATACTACTACACAGTTTATGAAAATATGAACAGGTGATGAAAGTGTAAGTATCAAGCCTGATTGCCTTTAGTATAAGCCAATTGTTTTGCTAATAGTTCTTCAAACGTTGAATTTGACTTACGAGCTGCAAAAAGAGCAGTTACACCGGTAATCAAACCAGGCACAGCACCAACCACTCCTGCAATAAACATTTGTCTTAATCCACGGTTAAAACAATACAGGGATGATGTAATTCCTTAGGAAAAGAAATGAAATTATCATATTAAGAGATCACTAAAAGAAATACATTATACATTATCAATATTGTACACTATGTCTTAGATTTATTTAGAATTGAAAGTGTAGATTAGAAGCATAGCGCCGATCAGGGTTTACAAACAAAAAAATTACACATTACTATTATTACGATTATTGTAACGACTCGTTGTGGTATGAACGCAGGGAACCCACTTTTTTTATCCTAACGTGTAGCTAACCGATACTTGCTTCAGAGACGCACACTCACAAGACGCTTCGAAGAAAGCAAAAAACAGTTGTTTGTCATTCGATCTATAGTTATGTTTAACAATACTAAAATCTAAAGCTCAAAATTACTTCAACAATGCCGTTAGGCAGCTATACAGGCAAGAGAAATTTCTAGCACAAAACAAGTACTGTAGAACAAAATTAGTTAATCAAAATTCAACCGTAGGAAGTATCTTAGAATCAAGTAGAATGTTCACAACAAGGTGGGATCAGAAGCTCTGTCCACAACAGTCAGAATTACCCTTATTCACTGAAACAAAATCACATCGTAAAACAACACATTATCAATGTGTCACACGGTCACAAAGAGAAGAATTAAAATTAGAGAGTAAACAGGAACAAAGGCAAATAATAAGGATTAAGTCAATAAGTGATGTGCAAATGCCAAAATAATGATATACAGTCTAGGAGAAAAACGGATAATAATTACAAAGTTAGTTGGAATTTCTAAATAAATATCAATATTGTAAATAGGCCGTTCAGGAGGGATTTCCCAAACAGTTATCCCGTTACAATTGTTATTAAAACATTGCAATAAACAATGAGTTTCTTTCAGGTTGCATGTGGGAGAGAAGATAAAACTGTCATGGATAATTTTTTTAAACTTGTGTTACTCAAATGCCTTCCGTATTCAACACAGGCACATTATTTTGTATTCTCAAACTACATCGAAACCAAAATATTTGAATCTGAATTCTCTATTCAACAACAGTTAAAACAAGTTTTAGAACAATTTAAACTGTACCACTGTAAGAAGAATGATCGTTTCTCTATTATCGTTAAGATGATGGCCTGCTTAAAATTCCTGAGCTATTTGAATTTCCAACTATCAAAATACTTGAACTCTTCTGCATTTCTCGGTGTTTTAATCATGCAATTATATCAAATAACCACTACATGAACTTGCACTCCTACTGAATTAACCTCCAACTAGGCGTTGTGCAATTCTTGAGGGAAATGAAGGGAAAACTTACAGAGTTATTTCTCTCTTCATATGCAATAATACTAGGTCTCATGATATACTTCAGATTATTACTTTATATGTAAATCCTAAATAAAGAGGAAATATTTTGGAACTAAGTACGCTGAAAATTTCTGTACTATTGAAATGCAGCTTTATTATCATTACCTTGACCGACTTTGAAACTAACGAGCATCCAAACAACACATTGAGTGCACAAAATTACCTGGTTGCGTAATAATAAAATACGATTATTTTATGTGTAGCTGAATACGGGTAGATAACTATGGAGATCAAACAGCAGGTTTACTTCACTCAACTCAGTGATAAAGATTTGTTAAAGACCTTAATGTCGCGTAAACTGAAGGGTAGAATAAGAACTAGTACTAATCAGCCAATTTTGGAAAATCTTAATGACCACGTACCAATTTCGAAGTATTAGGAAATGACAAACATTTAGCAATGCTTAATGACTAATGATATTACCTCAATATCGGGGGTTAAGTTAAATTGTGGGGTTCAGACAAATAACCTAACAAATGAAAAAAAAACCCTGCTAAAACCAATGAACTGGAACACCCCTAAAGACAAGCGGCAGTATTATTCTTCTAACAGAAAGTGTAGACATCTTAATAAATTACCATTTACTTTGCTATAAACAAATATAATAAAGATCACGAATGCAAACTACACAATTGAATGCTAGCGACAGTTTGATAGCAGAAGTTCATGCTCCGCATCAATCAAACGTATTAAATCAATGTAACATTGTAGCTCAATGTATTAGGTGCTTCAGCAGTGAACCAATAGATTACGGGTGACCCGGGTTCAAATCTCAGAAGGACCATAAGTTCCTTCACGATTTCATATACGCCTTGCTGACGAGTGCTAAAAAGCACAAAACTTAGGTCCAAGGCATCCTGCCGATTAACCCCCAACCATTTAACAACCCCCATATTACAAAGACTTGGACGACCAGGTATTATCTCTGACACGATGAGTGTGGTTTATCTACCTGTTGCGTCAGCATGTAGCATTTCATGCATTGTAATAGGATTATCAACAGCAGTCCACTTTGAAGTACGATAAAAAGCCAGAATTTCCAGTAGATCAAATCCAAAATTTGCAAATTGATCGGGATAACTTGGTTTCCTAAGGAAACTACTGTGAAATTTTAACGCTCAAAATGTGTAAACTGAAAATTGTTGACCAATTTGCAAATCGTGAATTTGATTCATGGCATGACCAATTGGACCAAGTAGCTAATCAGAAATCAGGCGGTTTCAACTAATTCGGTTCTCTGAGTTGAGTCAAACCAGCTACACCACTGATGAGATTGGCCGCAAACGAGTTAAACGGCAGTCCGATCCGGTTAGCAAGCATTGCTGGTTGATATGAGTGGTATGCAACTACTTATTTCAATCAATCAGTAGTATATCGTTTTATGCATAATTTCTAGTGTTGACGCGACAACCTAAACTCCAAGTTTTACAAGTTTTCATACAGCCTATTGGAATTCGGAAAAAATCTGTCTTCTTATGACATCTACTTACCCCAACCGGCAGCGTATTCCCAGTAGCTTGTTTTTCCTTGAATTGCAGAAAAGATTAATGGTAGTGTGCTATACAAAAAGTGAATAAGAAAGAATTGTAAACAATAGTGTATCACAGCAAAGGTGTACTAATAATTATTGTTTTACACATTCAAGACCATCAATCAATAATGATTATATTTTGTAGCGTTCATCAAACACTTTCGTTCTACTTGAATTTGATCCATTCAATAGGCATGAGTTCTAGTAAATGTTAGTATTACCAAGGAAACAGGAATTCATAATGCATCTTTTTAAAATGCGATAAAAACTAAGAATGCAGGAAGTTTCGACATATCCCCTGTGACTGATACTTTTAACTTTATTAAATCAGTGAATCTAAACTGCTACAACACGAACTTCCTAGAGAGATACGTCTATACTAAAAGTGGTCAAATCTTGATTATAACGTATAGAGAATAGCATTAGAAACATTGAAAAACAATGGGAAACTTGTAAACGAATCCAATAACAACTTGTAAGTGACTTGGGATTAAGGCAAAGTAGTCCGATTTTTACAATCAAGAAATGATGGTAAAGGCAAGGAAAGCGTCTGTACGAATTTCTTCTGAACATATAAGTCCAGCTTCTTCTTCAGGTGCATTCCGACAGCTTAAGACATATGTAAAAGACGAACTTGTAAGGTAAAGTTAAGATTAGTCGGAATACAATAGGTAACTTTAAATGTCTTATTAGCATTAACTTTATGTTCAATATCTACGAGGTGAGCTAAAACAGAACTACGAAAAGACCTTGTTTACTCCTTGCAGGATGACGTTCAGTATTCTGATGATGAACATGCCTAATTATATGCCCAATGTAACTATAACTCCACAGGAGCAGTCAAACTGATAGATAGACATAGGAAAAGGCGAAATGAGATATTTTATCCTTATTTCGCAAAACGTAAAATTGAAGTGGTTATGAAGAAACACTTTACCTATTTTTTTTCTGAATGCTCTGTTCATTGCATTCTTTAGGTGTTGCGTTATTATTATTTCACTAATGTTATCGCCACGAAACTAGAGTTTTAAGAACATGGGTTTCTTCGAAGCTGTTGATGTACTAGACTGTCTTAACGGTTAATTCATACTTTTGTCAATAAACTTTCCTGAATATTCATTTTTATCCGGTAATTCTCGAATAATCTTGAGTCCCTCTCATTGAGACAGTTATCAGAGCAGATTACTCTAGCACTGTGAAGCAAACAATTTACTAAATCGCGTTTAAATTTCAAAGGTACAAAACTTGAAGAAGTTGAACTTATATGTTCAGAAAAAATTCACACAGTTGTTTTCTTTACGTTGGACATCATTACTTGATTGAAAAAATCTAAAAATTTCCCCTTCCGTCTAAGCCATCTACAAGCTATCATCGTTTTAATTATCTTTAATTGTCACATACGTATTCTTTTTAATTTTATCTAACATTCAGTCTAGTATTATATTTATATATATTATCACGTATACATGCTATTGAACTGTAATCCACTGAGCTTAACAACTCGGTATTACTTAGAAAAAAATCGATATTATCAATAACAATTAATCTTTAAACGTTATTTACATGTAACTGTAGAACGTAATGTGGAAGTTGTTGAAGGGAATATTCTTTGTTCAATCTTTATGTCTTACACACTGAAATCTCAAATAGTACCGATGAAGTGTGCTTAAAAAACTACGCAACGCATTGCATACCTGATCTAGTTCTACTATTTTTAGTTGTTGCAACTGTTAGGAGACAAGGATAAAGTAGTTTCTCAGAAGGTAGCATTTATACGAGGACAAATATATATATATATATATATTATGCATAATTATGTTTATAACTCTTAATGAAGACTTATCAACGTTATAAAAAAGACGAGTCCGGATAATGTAAAAGCCTAACTCAGCTATATGATACATTAAAACCAAGTACACTTTCGTCGTACACTTAAACGAAGAAAAATAAAATGAATATACAAGTTTAATCACAGGCTGACATCAGTTACAGAACCTTTGAAAAATCATGGAGTACTAGACAGCAATTTCGTCCTGGTTCAGGACTCTTCGTCAGCATGCACTCAGCAGGGTTCGAGCCAAGGACCTTCCGGTAACAAGGCGAGATCATAAACCATTCATTCAATCACTGGGACCCGATCCAGTGGCCCATGAATTCCAACTTCTGGCTCTATACGCGAAGTTACCTAGAATTCTACTGAGAAGTCGTGACCGGCGAGGCCCACAAGTCGGGTAAGAAGACAGTTACTAGCCGATGACAATGACTGGCAGTTGCGTCATATATCATGAATCGATAGAACTTGATGTCCATAGACCATTGGATAGGGTCCCAGTGATTGAAGGATTTACAAACTCATCTGGTAACCGGAAGATACTGCGTTCGAACCCCGGTGGGTAAGCACTGATGAAGGGTCCCCAAAGTAGGATGAAACAGTTATTCCTTGGTTTTCCAGTGGTTCTGTAACTGCTGTCAGCTCATGATCGCATCTTTAGCCGATTAAATCCCTACAAACTCGCACTTAAAAAGAATTTATTTAAACTTAAGTGAGGTAGTATTCTTAAGTGGATTGAACAATGCAGATGTCAATGAGTTGAATTCATTTGGAACATTAATTCTACACAGCAATCCTGCTATAAAGTTTGAATCTTAAAAACTTTCACAGTATTTTATAAAATGTATTGATTAAGATTAATCTTGAAGAAAGTCTATTTGAATAAACACTAATAAAGACAATAATGTATGGTTAGTTAAGTTAGACATTCAATCTGACAGATATAATAGAAAATGATCACCATAGGTATATATTATTTTACACATCAGTAGTTCACTGATAGAATGCTCATTAATAACACGCGAAGCCCGGGTTAGATTCATGACCAACTCACACCTAAACCTCACTTAGTTTGCTAACTGGTAGTAAGCTCAAAAAAAGAAGGAAGGTTGGATGTGTGATGTGAACTTATCCCAACTGCTACTGAGAATTCAAAAGATTTGAACCCTATGTTTCACTTGGAACAAAAAGGATGAGAATTATAATGAAAAGATTGAAGTACACTCAAACTCTTTACACTTACTAACATCCACCTGTAAATAAAGTCACTTTGCAACCAGTGGATACGCCAAATAGGATAGCTCTCAGAACGCTATAATCAACAGCAGAACGCTAGAATGGAGTAAAATCAAAATTATAAAGACTCAGATTAGTTTTAGAAAACTACTAAGTAAAGTCATCGGTTAATAATAATGTTGCCACCTGTGCGTTAATTAATAAAACTAAATCGATAATAGAATTTGTTTATTTCGTGGGGGGCAGTGAAAACAGGTGTATTGTATGCGGCCGTAATGAGTAAATCAGTATGTTATCGAAACAATTAAGAAAATAAATGCCAGAGGTGAGAAAAATATAATAAATGCTGAGAATAGAATTAAAGCCCTGTGGTAGGTAGAATAAAACTTCCATATTCGATAAGTTTGCTTGATATAATTATCAAGTGTTGGTTAGCGGGGATTTGAATGGTTACAGGTTTGAAATCAGTTAGAGAACCATTGGAAAACCAACAGGAAGTATTGGACAGCTGTTTCGTCCTAGTTTAGGCCTCTTGAGGAGTACGTACCCACCCAGGTCCGAACTCAGGACCTTCCTGCTACGAGACGAGCTAGTAGGTCATTCAGCTACTGGGACTCGATCCAGTGGTCCATAGATTCCAACACACATGCACACACACACTGATACAGTGTTAATGACTTTTCTGGTACAATTTATTGCTCATAATTATACCAATGTATTCAAATAACTTTCGAACGTGTTTTATAGATATTTTTTAAAACTCTTCTTGTTTTTCTAAATGTAATTTTCTATATGTCCGAGATAAGTGTTGCGTCATTTTTATCACATGTATTTAATGCACATTGACTTGATGAACAAAGACTCGATAATTAACCTCTTTGTCTAAGTATATTAGCCTTCCATACTTTTACTCTATCCCACCTATTGTTTGATTACATGTAAATGAATTCATTGGAATAGTCAAGCTTTGCTCTGGAAAACTTAATTCAGCGGGGCAAATCATTCTACGTCTAGCTAAATTCCTATGTTCCGACAGACTAACTGACCCCGATCTACTAGTGTGATCTATGTAATTCACCTCGCAGACATTACATAGTATTTGGTAAGCTGTATTATTTTTCCTATTAGGGTCTATTGAATATCTTTAAACTGACAAATTTGTCTCTGAATAAGTTAATTGGTTTAAATATCATCAGCTTTATTAAGAATCCTACAGACGGTCTGTGATACGTCATTTCTTATATGAAAGTACTATTTTTTTTATTCCTTTATGTTTCCAGTGGAACATAGGGCTTCAAGATACAGGCTTGAAGTTTCACTAGCAGTTGTGTTTATTTTCACGGGATGGGTTTACTAGCCTCATGGTCAACCTTCTCTCTTTACCAGCCTTATTACTGGTTTAGCGAAGTTTGGGAGTGCGTCGGCTGGGGATCGAACTCCGGGTCACGTGCGTGGTTGGCGAGCATTCTACCGGTGTGCCACCGACGCACAAATGAAAGTCCTATAGAGGCTTTATATTCTTCACTATTTATTTATATTACCTTTATTCCTAAGTACTCCTATACATTGATCTGGTCAGATTGTTAGTCAATGAGAGAAACAAAAATGTACTGAAAAAAACGTTGATTTATATATTGATTTTATTTTGTGTATCTACTCGAAAATAGGGTATACAACAATTTATAAAGAATACACCTTTTAAAATTCAGTCAATTTGAGAACTACAATTCACAGTAGAATAAAGTTCTATCTCTCTTTTTTTACTACCATTTATGCAGACGCATGAAATAGTCGGTGGATAAATGATATCATAAGAGTTTACAAGAGACACACAGTAATGATATCACTGATAATAATATATGGACACTAGTCACTGAACACATGATAGAAACAGGCACTAATCAAATAGAACTCTTAACTTATCATATCATGTAATTAAATATTTAATCGATTTTATATCCTAGTTAGTACTCAGGAATCGATGAATAATACATTAAGAAACACATTGTTTCAAAGTTGGTATTCGACTGTATAACTAAGCCGCAAGATACCCATTCAAAAGTTTCTACCAATTAACTAAACACGATAAAGAAGTGATAGGAAGCGGCGAAGACCAGCTAAAACAGCCTTAGACCGGTCTAAACCAATCTGAACAAATTAAACCATTAGATCGAGGCAGAGTATGTATTATACGGTGTGATTGAACGACCTAGAAGCCTGATGTTATGCCAAATATATAACTGATCAACTGTTGGCTTAACTTTCCGAGGTATCAAATTATTACTATTATTATTATTGTATCCTTTAATTCCCAGAGGAACATAGGGCTTCAGCCGTGCGTCTCCATTGAGTTCGGTTCTCTGCGTGAGTCTTCACCTGGCTCCATGTCTGCCCACACGTTTTCATCTCCTCTTCACATGACCTCCTCTAAGTCACCCTTGCACTGACGACCAACTCGCCGCTTCCCTTTCGGGTTCCACTCAAGGTCTTGTCTAGTGATGTCACTTGATGGTTTCCTCAGAGTATGGTCAATCCATCTCCATTTCTTCCTGCATATTTGTCTCACAATCGGTTCCTGGTTGATTCGCTCCCAGAGATCCCTGTTGCTGATATTTTCTGGCCATCTGATCTTGAGTATTAAGCGAAGAGAACTGTTAATGAAGGTCTGTAGTTTGTTTGAGATGGTCTTTATGACGCGCAATGCAAGTCTCTGATCCGTATAGTAGCACTGATTTCACATTGGAGTTGAAAATCCGGATCTTATTTTTGATACTGAGTGTTGTTGACCTCCACACAGACTTGAGAGTAGTGAAAGCTTGTGTATAATGTATTTTTATATGGCAAAGTAGAATTGTTGTCACCGGCACCGACCAGTTCGTCATCGACTTTTATTTACATGGGCTAAGGGAGGAGGAGGGGAGTAATTGATTACTGATCAATTTCTGGTCTTTGGCCGAGTTTATTGTTGCTTTCCAGTATTTGAACACACAAATCAGCAGTATGAATCACTACTGACAGACACATCAAGAAGCAAATAATACAGCCTCAAAAATATTCAGACAAATAATCTGTCAAATAGTAATTAAAAATATACAACAAAAAAAAGAACAACGCTTAAAGAATTCATATACTAACTCTGGCAATATGTTGTGAGCGAAATATTGTAAGGCTATTAGTCCGTATAAACTCATCATAAGATACAACTAAACGCATAGCACCCGTGATAAATCCAAATGAAATACCAATATATGTAGGAAGTTTTCGTCTTATTCTACCCATTCGATTTAATTCTTGATCGTACAAATAAGGACTAAAAGTGAGAAGAAAAACAACAACAAAATACAACAACACAGAAATGTGTAAGGTCCATATCATATCAGTATCTTTTCTTATTTTATTCGACAGCAATTTACCTCTAGAGGTTTAGCACAAAATTATGAAGAAATGAAATAGGTTTACTAATTGTCCATCTTAACATTAGTGAGGTAATAACACAATGCCTAAGGAATACAGCGGTAAAAAGAGCATTCAGTGCTGCTAAATTATGCTGTGTCTTTAAAACCATCCCTATTTTGCGTTCGGGAGTAAAAGATAAACTGTCTAATTTCGCCTCTTCCATGTGTATCTACCAATCTGACTGCTCCTGTGGAGCCAGTTAGTTGCAAAGGTCAAACAATTAGGCGTGTTTTTCGTCGGATTTCCGAACACCATTCTACATCATGGTTAAGTAAGGGACAAACAAAGTCCATTCACAGCGCTATTCTATCTCATCTTGTGGATACAGAACACAAGATTGATGTTAACAAGGTGGCTTTCAAAGTCATTTACCACATACCAACAAATCTTAACTTCACATTAAGAGTTCATCCACTACGTATCGTTGAGCCTAGCTGTTGGGATCCACATTAAGAAACCTAACTTATGTATCCAAAAGAACCTGGTTCAGACACTGTTGTTACCTTGGCCGTCAATCAAGGTTCTAATGATCCTCAATTCGTTGTGGAAATTTCCTTAATTTTATTTGATATTCTATTTGCTATTACATTTTTATGCATCTTTCGTGAACTGTAATTCCATTGATCTTACTTATAAAATCGATAGTATTTAAAAACACCAATATTGTTAATGATGATTATTCTAGAATATTCTGTATATGTAATTGTAGAACCAGAAGAGAAAACTATCGAAAAGGATATGTTTAGCTCAATAATTTTCTAAAAGAAAGAAATAAGATCGGTCAAAACAAAAAAGTTGAACATTTGATGGTACAGACTTTAGATAGCTTGCATTATCATCTGATCTCTTATCATAATACAATAGGTTCACGATATTCTTTTTACAGCGTGAAACACTGAAATCGGATTGCATCGAAATCTTAACATGCATTAAAAAAAAGTCATTTCTATAGACAAAACACATAATAGAATAGTGTGAATGTCAACGGATATAGAAGTTAATGGTATTTTGATTTGTGATCATGGATTTTAAGACTTAAAGAATGAAGGCTAGACTGCCTAGTACATTAACCACCCTGCCTATTTCTACCTATAGGCTAAGCTATATTACCGTTAACAAAATTGTACATGATTTACAATAGTCATGACAAATGAATTCGATATACTTCACATGCCACATTGGTTGGCAGTGGGAAAAATCCTATCAGATTAGAGAGGGAACTAATAAATCATACTACTTCTGTCTATTATGAGGTGTTCTATTAGTTGTGTAGGCAAGATCAGTTGGATTTGGTTTGTCCATTCAGTGTATAACTGGTTGATATGATCACTAGTTAGTTACACCAACTCTTTTCATTCTATAAGGTCCAAATGGAGCATACGATTTCAAGCTATGAAGATTCAGTGGTGATGGCGTTGCTTTTATACGAAGTGCGATTGATAACATTACACCCAATCTTTCTCTTCCGGGTTAACTATCCGACAGTAAACTAAGCAGCGTTTAGGAGTGTGTCGGCAGGCAATCAAACCCGGACTATCTGCATAGCTGGAGAATATTCTATCAATGAACTACCAACACACGAGTAAATATGCGCAAATCCATCCGGCGTGTGCAAAATGAAACGAAAAGCGCATTTTACATTCCTTTACCAGCCAACGTCAACGAGATAACATCACGCCAACCATGAGACTTCGTCAAGTCGTCTAAACTAGGAGTCGGTATGTCATCAGAGACACACTATTTTGCTCTAATAAAATCAATTAATGGCAAGTTCAAGAAATAATGACTTCAACAAATAAAATCATTGAGAATAAAGTTAAAAGTATATTAATCTTGCTTATAACTGAGGAATTGCGTCGGTGGTTTAGCTGCTGAAAGCTCACCATCCATGTATGTGATCCGGGGTTCGATTCCCGGTCGGTGTACACCTTTCTACATCCACTAGCCAGCTTTAACCCCGACAAAGAAGCAAGCTTGACCGTGAGGCTATCAACTCACTCCCTTAAAAACATCACTGCTACTGAAGCTTCAGAGTTGAAGTTTGAAGCCCGATGTTCCTTCAAGAGTTAATCGCTAAAAACCGAGGTGCCTCACTGGTTTAGACATTTAAGATTCTCAAGCTACAGGTTCTGGATACGATCTATCTTAATATCTAATATGACAGTATATAAAAGGCGGAAGGAAGGCGGAACAGAGATATAAAATGATGTTAAGTGAAAAGTACAATGTGACTTACTCTGTTGAAAATACTGCATGTAGACGATCGTACACGGAGGTTGATTCAACACAAGTTAATGATGATGATAATGATGTTGGTAATGCACTTTTGTAATCTTCACTTACATCTGGAACAAGTTCTGGAACAATTTTTCTCTGAATAATTTCATCTCGACTTTGTAGTATATTATTCAATTCTTCAGGACTAACACCCAAAATATCTTCATCAGTATCTGGTATATTCATACCTAGATTTAGTAAACAACAAAATAACAATTTGACCTAAAGTTAATTTATACAGAAAACAAAATTAAATAGACGTAATTTCTGTAAATTTAAAAGAAACGCAATAGAAAATCATAGAGATGAGTATAAACATGCTGAAAGGTAAGAACAAAACAATAAGACAATTGGAATTTTAGAGTAAATGGTAGGCAAGTTATTGTTGTACTGAGAACATTTTCAAGCCATAATAGCAACAAAAAGAAATATCAAATCACTACACTCTCTTTTTTGAACAGACAAAAGCTAATGCTTTCGACATAAACTTCTTCTTTTTTAAAGGCTTTTTGAATTCTATGGTATTTCCAGTTGACAGGAAACACCGACATAATAATACGCACTTAAGATTAAGAACTCATATTGTCCAAATGGTATAATACAACTACCTAGATCCCTGCTTTTAACCTCTAACATATTTAGGTTGACGGGGTAAAGATAAAACAATGAATCCGTTGAATCATGGTAGAATTGTCCAATTGCCTTATAACTGATCAATGCAGTAATAGATATTTTATATAATGCGCCTTACAATCACCATTTTCTAGTTTATTCAATGAATCTGGATTACTTGCCAAATAAGAATGCCTATGACTCCTAATGAATTATTCTGTTATTGATATTTTATTCCTATGCGTTCCCAGTGGAACACAGGGCTTCAAGCTGGGGCTTTTTATGAGGTGGGATTGCTAGTCTCACGCCCAACCTTCCCTGTTTGCCACACTTATTACCAGCTAAGCGCGGTTTGGGAGTGCGTCAGCCGGAGATCGAACCCCGGAGCATCTGAGTGACTGGCAAGCATTCTGCCTCTGCGCCACCAACGCACACAACGGATTATTCTAGAACAAAAGACTGATAAAAATTATTCAGTTTATTACATATTAGGTGGAATTATTTATTTCTGTAGTATTTTTTGTGCCCCTGCGTCATGAGTGACCCTTTAACGTTAATACGCTTAGGGTCTCAAGGCTGCACTAGATTAAGCAGCCCACTGAAATATTTCTGTACATACGGAGTTTATTTTGCACAATTAATCTAAGCGGTTCTCTCACACTTACCTTCCAGTCTTCAGTTCACATAGTTATAAGTACGCACTATTGAAAAGTGGCGATTTAGGGAGAGACAACAACCTAGTATCCCTTCAAATTTAATGTTTATCAAGTTGATTTTCATTATTGATAGAAAGTACTTTTATATGTAAAGGAGGATAGGATTCTATTAGATAGCTTTTTTCTATAGTTTGGTTTGTAAGGATTAGTTATGTTTTACGAGTTGATCACGGACTCATAGATAGCTTTTACCCACCACAATAAAGCAGCATTTTTTGATGAACACTGATTGGTTAATCAGTCTCATCGTACAATGCTTACAGTTTTGTTGTACTAATTAAATCACGATTAAATTACATTTTTGAAAAGAATAGTTAAAAACAGTTAGCTAGTGCAGCAGGTCGGGTGTGAGGACAAATACTCGCCGAAGACATTGGCTAGCGGTTGCGCTATATCGTGAATTAGCAGAAGTTAGAATTCATGGACTGGCCATTGGATCGGGTCCCAGTGGCTTAATGGTATACGAGCTCGCCTTGTAACCAGAAGGTCCTGGATTCGAATCCCGGTGGGTGCGTACTGATGAAGAGTCCCAAACTAGGACGAAACAGTTATCCAGTACTCCCAGGTTTAAAATTGGTTCTCTAACCAATGTCAGCTCATGATGAAATCCTGTAACCAATATCGAATATTTCTCTTATCCAACTGTAAAATAATAATCAGTTACATAGGTGTTAGATAGATTTGACGTATTTTCATGTTTCAGTAGCAGTCTATTTGTACACATTTTGATTAAGAAACAGAACAGATAGGTGTTCATAAAATAAAATTCTTTTTAAAATGAATTCATTTATACATTAGATATAATGGAGAAGATTTGTAGATCAGAACATACTTGAAAATGAAGTAAGACAATGCAAGCTTTGTGACTAAACCATCCAGCTCAGAGAACAACAACTACACCAAAATTTATAGTTTCGTAACGTCTTATTTAAGCTATATTCTAAATAAATTTTACCATCTCAGATGATCAGATACCGGACACAAAGAAAGGAAATATTACTCAACACTTGCTAGTATAATCCATGCAGTTAGGAATGAGGCACATCTTTTGTGCGTAATGAAAGCATTCGGTCGAAGATCGAAGGACTTCACCGATAGTCCACGGCTCCAAACTATCCGCATACAACACAGATATCAACTTCATGGCATTGGACATTTAAGATGTACACAAAACATATTTCTTCGTAATCAAACTAAAATATTTACAAAAGTTAGTTATTTTGAAAATTAATCTGATGCTCGCCACTGACTAGCTACAGGACGAAGTTGACTGGAGTTCCAGTGGGGGTCATCCGGTCGGCAGTGAGGACACACACTCACCATGAAAGATATAGGCTGGTGGTCAAACTAAAATTACTAATTGGTAGAAGTTAGAATTCATGAGCTGACCATTGAGTTGAGTCCCAGTGGCTGAGTGCTCCACGAGCTTGCCTTACAAACCGGAAGGATTTGGATATGAATCCAAGGTGGGTGCGTACTGTTAATGAGTACCAGAATAGAACGAAACAAATGTCTAGTACTCCTTGCTGGTTTTCAGTGTTTCTCTAACTGATATCAATCTGTAGTCAAACTTGAAAAAAAAATTAAAATCATATCAACACGCCACACTACGCGAATCCGGTAAAACTAATTTTACAATAGAAAATCAAGTAACCGGCTATTAAACATTGAATTACACCAACACAAATGTGAAGTCATTCATTTCTTCTATATGGGTCAGAAACTTGCACTACGTGTCACGAAAAAGATTTTCAACAACCTGTTACAGACTTTTGTCAACAGCTGCCTTCACTGGTAGGCTCTATACTGAAGATCAAATGGCCAGCCAGAAAGAATAAGTAACAAGAAACTGTGGGAACAAACCAACAGGCGAGAGCCGATCGCTCAATAAATATGTAGGAGAAAATGGAGATGGATTGGGCATACATTGAGGAGGCAGTCGAATGACATCGCGCTCCAGGCTCTCGAATGGAATCCGAATGGGAAGCGAGGTGATGGAGGAGATCGTGTGAGGAAGAGATGAGAGTTTGGTCAGTCGTGCAGCCAGCTTAAGAGGACAGCAGAAAATAGGACAAAGTGGCGATGTGTTGTTGAAACCCTACGTTCCACTCGGAAAGCAAGGGATAATAATGAATTTTTAAAAATACCAAAACCTGCCCATCTCAAAAAAAGTAGTTTAAATTGGCTTTATTTCCTTTACCTTAAGAAGTAGTGCACTACTAGCACACACACACACATACATACTTACCAACGTACAAACCGAAATAACAAGGAGAGCGGCTTAACTATATGGCATTAAAAGTAGTAGCAACAAAATGAATGTCAGTACTTTACAGTCGAAACTATTCCGCCATTATTCTCTGATTTACCATAATAATAATAATAATTTTTAATTACATCATTACAAACATAAAGTATATTTTAAAATCGTTTAAATTAACTTCAAAACAGACAGAAACATTCGAAATACAAACTCCAACTAAATTCTTCACAATTTTCGAAAAACACACAAAAGAAAACTAATTCAGAGCAGAAAAAAAATATTTTTATTTAACAATTTATATCACAAACACACAGTGAAAAAAAAAACTATGGACAAACTGTTTTGTAGGATAAATATTTCAACAAAGCAATTGCATAGAATTAAAAAAAGGCAATTAAAAATTGTGGAAGATATACTTGTGTACAAGTTTCAAGTTTGAATGAAATCAACTGAGGATAGCATTATTAACCACCGGGGGGGGTGGTGAAATACAAGGACTAGCCTTTGATGACACCGATTGGACGTAATTTGAGTACTTTGTTGCTTATTCCAGCAGCTTGACCTAGGCGGGGGGGAGAAAGCAGATAGAATAAAAAAGCCTGAGAACAATTGGAGATGTAAAACACGATAAAAGGTGATTATTAGCAAATAGCAACATAACAACAGATATCTAAAAACATAAATATTGAAAGAGGATAAAGTGTTGTGTATTTCAGTAGGCCAGAAACACTTAGCAAATTGACCCTTTACAGAATACCACTATTCATTCTATACTGTATTTAAAAGGCTTGTCAAATTAATGAAGGTGAATCAACACAATCAGTACTGTCTAGAGGAATATAGTGATAGAATTCGAGGTGATTTTTGCATCGAGAACTAAAAGCATTTCAATAAACAGTTTTCTTCAGGGTGAAGCTTTTCCAATACGTACTATCAACCAACTTCGAATGTGAACGTGAAGTTATGATGACTTCCAATGAATATATTATTATTGATTATGAAAAGAACACAAACTTGGTGCATTATGGGCACCAAAATATGTGCCACACAAGATATAAAACAACAATAATAAATGTAGAAAAATGGGGATAGGATAAATGGGGGAGGTCATCCAGAAAGCAAGTAAGCATATTCGTCAAGACCATTCCTCACTTCACGTTACTTTTTGGAAGGGAAGTAAAAAGAAAATTGCAGCATGTTCGCCAATGATTACGATTCTTTGCTGTATCTAATAACGTTCTAAGTCACTGATTCAAATCATTTCTCCGACGCCATCCAGGAGGTTGAGATGCAGCAACAGATGCTAACCAGGGCATAGACTGACCACCACTCTGCTTTTTCCATCTAGTCTCAGGGTTAGCTAACAGCAACCAGTATGAGAGGCCCTCGAATGAAATTCGTAGTACATGTCGATGACCATATTCAATGAATAGTTATCTCTTTCGTTTCCAAACACATGCTGCCAGACCTCAGGATTATTTACACGATGATGTCATCGAAGACAAGCAGTTCTACGGAGACAACGATGACCGGATACTCAGAGTCGTCGCACATCCTCGGCTAGGAACGGCCAGGTTTTACGGACGTAGAGCGATGCTATGCACACCAAAACATTGCAAACCCGACCCATGAAAACCATGATGGCGCTTGAGATAGTCGAAATTGGATAATGGCTACGCTAGCTCTCCCTATAGAATACATTGAAGCTGATACACTGAACAAAAATACATATATTGGTGTTGATAAACCTCCTATGATTTTTGTTACACTGAAACCTGATTTCAGTTGCGATCGAAAGATATTATTATCACATTCAACCGAATTTTCATCATTTGTTAGCATGACAGCTGTACACAGTCAACAGCATCAACGTGCTTGAAGTTATCATCCCTTAACGAAAGTGCAGAATTTAAAGGTGATACCGTAGCTCAGATTCTGAAGAATGGCTTGTCCACATTGCTCAGAGAAGCATTCTTTCAGGCTGAGCTACGGACTAATTTCCATACTCAGCAAATGATTAATAGATGTGAGAAGGACAAACTGCCACTTTAATAGGTGTTTATAAATTAACTTGCTCGTGTGGAGCTAGCTTTATTGATCGTACACTTTCCAAACGCATCTCTGAACATTACCCGGCATAGTTGTCAAGAGGACGATACGAGACAATGACTAACTTGATTCTTTAGCACTTGATGAACTCAGACCAGGCAGCTCCACCAGAGTCATCTTTTCAAATTATCTACAAAGTAAGGCCGAATTCTACAAGAGGGTTAGATTTCGGCACTTATGTATGATAGAGGCATTAGAGATCCATTGATATAAATTGCATTTACCAAACAGCAATAAATGGGAAGAGTAACTTACATGTATTTACAACATCTGTGACATTTTTATATGATTCAGGAGCCTCTTCCATAACAAGTTTAGGAGAAGCAACACGTATGGATATACCTTTTTCTCGTAACTGTTCTAAAACGTCTGTATAATCCAAATTACGTCGAGATTTTGCACGAGACAATGCTCGACCCTAAAAATCAAAACAAGTAAAAAAAATTTGTATAATTCCTAAGAAGAAAAAACTTTTCACATCTAAAATATTCTAAAACTGCATACTTTACATAACAACTTGCATATTATACACCATTTGAAGCGTATATAATCATAAAAATCTTCTAGTTAGGTAAAAGTGTATGTTTAGTTATGGTCAAAAAAGGATTATTACGCATAGCTTATAGCCAAAGTAAACAATACAATTACCATAATTAACTGCATGTCGAAGGATACCAAGGGAAAAACATTTCAGTTAGTTTCTATAAATTATTTCCAATCCACATAATAATACAACTATGAATAACACTTCCATTGTAATCAAGATTGAAATGAACACTGTGAATGTGTATTGATTCCTATTATTGGATGTAAACTAAAACTGCTATATTATTGTGGCATAGACTTGTCTATCATCTTATCTGTGACTGATTGAGGTTCACTATATACAACCCTGCATATATAGAAGTGCAGCAGTTCAAGTTGTCACTCTTCATACAGCATACGAAGTTTGAGGAAAGAAAAAAAAAGGCAAAGTTAAACTATCATAGCCAAAACCACAGTGACCTTGGACAACCAATCAGAATTCAGATGCAGAAAAGTCGTATAATTGTTGGAAAATGCACTAAAAAAACATTGTAAACATGATTATTATACTATCTAGTTGTCGTTTATGTGTTGTAAGAAAGTCTCCCAGTCACTGCACAGATGATCTATAGGGAAATCATACCATGCGTGATAGATGCACTCATCCAGGTGACTGTAGGTCGTAGTACTTTGAGGTCTGTTGATATTTCTGGCAATGCTCTTCAACCTACTCCTAACTCTAAACATAATCCTAATTCCTAATCTTAACTTTAACACTAAACCTTAATCTAGAAAGCCATAACCCTACCTCATAGTACAGATTTACAGAAAAGGTACTCATAGAATAAGTGGAGTACTGTAGCTATCTTCTCCAAGTCCAAAAAGGCAAGCATGATTTGATTTGGAATGACCTTTCATTGCACTTCCTGTGTCTGACTGGTTCTTGAAGGTCAACTTGTGAAAGATTTTGGCTTTGGCTGCGATACTTTAACTTCGCCGGAAAAAAATTTAAAAGAATTATAAACCGGTAGAAAATCCATTATGGGTAAAATTTATTTTGATAGTCTCACAGTGTTATACATTAATATTTGCTGATGACATTTCGAGCACAATTTATTGCTCATAATCAAATCAAGGTACTCATAAAACTTTCTAACTTCGTTTACATAATTCCATTGTCGGAACATAAGAATTTAGCTAAGGTAAGAATGGTTGACTTCGAGAAGATTAGGAATTTAGAAAAAAGCTCAGCGATTGCATTGCATGCATTAACACACAACCACACAATAGGGTGGGAGAGGGTTAAAATTCTAAGAAGTAATATAGGTAGGTGGAGAGAGAGATTGATTACTGAATCCTTGTTCATTGAGTCTACACCCAACACGTGCAATAGGAATGACTCATCACTCATAACGGAAATATGGAAAATACTACTACCAATCAAGTCAAGCGATGGAAAATAATGGAATTATATAAACGAAGTTAGAAAGTTGTGTGAGTACCTTGATATGATAATGAGCAATAAATTGTGCTCGAAACATCATCAGCAAATATTACTGTATAACACTGTGAGACTAAATCAAAATAAATTTTACCCATAATGGAATTATACTCTACCACATTGCACAAGTTCTTTTCTTATTTCAACCAGTAGAAACGTTCGGGAGAATGAAATACGAGGATTTCATGGATCTGGGAGATTAGAAAGAGTGCATACTTCTTTCTGGACAAGTGAGGACAGTTTTAAACCATACCACCTACAGCCTCAAGTCATTGGGTTCTTAGCATCCCCAGGACTCCTAGCCAAACAATTTACACCTCCCTAAGTCAATGGCTCAAACTTATTGTCAAAGTCTTCACAGACTAATGTCATGTTATGGTTTGTCCACCTCGAACTCCTTCCCAACGTAATGTTACGTCTGCTAATACAGCTCGACGAGGAAGGCGATGGCTAAAAGTAAAGTTTCGCATAAAGTAATTAATAGTAAGGCTAGTTTAGTTAGATAGTACTCAGTATATGCTAGACATAATACATAAGCAGCTTACAATGCCAAATGACTTATCACGTAGAAACAACCAGAGTGAAGTTCAGTCCATGATAAAATGATTTTATCAGAAGTATTTAAGTGACTATGACACAATTTTACAAACACATAATTTCCATAGGTCATTCCCAGAAGCGGCAACAGAAACACTTAGCTACATAAGTATGTCTAAAAACAACAATAACAAAAAGTAAAATTCAAAATATTATCAATTTGAACAATCTTGTATATCATAACAAAGTTACTTTAGGAATCTACTAAATGATGAAAAAGTATATGACACTGTTAAACAACACTACTTACAGCACCATGACATGTAGATCCAAATGTTTCAGTCATAGCTTTTTCAGTACCTGTTAGAACATAACTACACGTACCCATAGTACCACCAATAAGTACAGGTTGACCAGTTAGCTGTAAAAATATAACAAATCATATTCACATAATATGTGAGTATTTGTGTAAAAGAAAAAGTTTGTTCCTAACAATATTGATTTAGACTTTTCAGGTAAATTAATGATTTCTTCTAAACTACACATGATATATATATATATACATACATAGATAGATATATTTCTTGGATTCTATTTATTTTTGTGTGTTTTGTTTTCTGAGCAGGATGGTTACAACTGTGAAGGTACCACCGCTGTCCCCACCGACTACATCTTTAGTGCTAACTTCGGTGTGAAGTGTATTTCTTACATTAAGATAATTAAATATAAATTTTAAGAAATCGTTACTTGCTTTTGCATGTGAACAAGGTCAACTTACTACATCAAAGGAAATCAGTTTCTTGAAAATGTACGAATTTACTCGAGATAAATGAGAAAAATAACTTCAAGTGAAAAATTACTAAATAAAACTCAAGAGGAGGATCATTGAAAAACAGTCTTTAACCCAGAGTTTTATAGTTGTTTTTTTATAGCACTATGAACAGTATTCACCTTGAAGGCTGAGAATACGTTTGATTGGTCGAAAGAGCTTTCCAAGCTACTTTTGATTGAAGTAAAGTTTTCACTAGTATTCTAGTCATTGTCTTCAGTGCCATTTGTGAAGTGATGAAGACAAAGGTAATGAATTAGATGAATTATTTGTATACCGTTAAGTTTGATTTACCAATAAATTCTAAAAAACTGCTTATATATATATATATATATTTAGCAGTTAACGAATGAATCGGCTTTGAATGGCGTTCAAATGACAATTGAAGAAGACTGGTATTTTCTGACAGCTTTCGACAGTATATTCGGTATAGCAGTTGGCTGATTCAAAAGTATCTGTCAGTATAAGTAATTTGTAAATTGTTCTAACAACTAAAGGTATTTGTCACTTCAATCAGTAAAAAAACAAATAAGTCCACATTTTCTGAGTAATTTTGCTACTTTTAAAGATGAATCCGTTTGGATACGCCATTGAGAATGAAATGGTTTCACTTCTTAAGTATTTTCGCTTAAATGAAAGTAATTGTACAGATGATTAAAAACGAAAATTCTCCAGCTTAAGTTTGCAAGATTTTGATAGATTTTAGGGCTTGATCACAGACTGATATCAGTTAGAGAACCTCTGAAAACCAGGCAGTACTGGTCAGCTGTTTTGTCCAAGTTCGCTCTAAAAATCGGGAATTGATAGAGGTTAGAATTCATGGGCTATTGGATTCCGTCGCAGTGACCGAATGGTCAACGATCCCGCTTCACAACCTGAAAGTCCTGGGTCCGATTCTCGGTGGAGTCACGGATGCGCACTGCTGATGAGTTCAAAACTAAAACGAAACAGCGCTCTAGTAATTCCTAGTTCTAAACGATGCTCTTACTAATATGAATCCGCGATAAACGAAAAAATAATAATTCTGTGTCCAAATGATCCATTATAGGAAACTTACTTATTTTGAGATACATTTGTGTTTAAAACAACCTACTAAATGAGGAATTTGTCCACAAATACATATTGCGTTATAACAAATTCGATAATCTGCTTTACATAATTCTGGATTAATAATTTAACAAAAGTATAGAGTAACAAGTTCCACAACTCAGTTATATACTCCTTTTTTTAACGTCACTAACCTGATAGTCAACAGGAATTAAGGGATGATGTGGTGGAAATGCTCGAGTTGATCCTTTACGATGAACCAATAAAGTTTTCATCTTTCCATCGACCCAATGCTCTTCAACTTTAGCAATATTATGCGATACATCATAGATGATGTGCATATCTAAATCATCAGGTGTTGAATTGAAAATTTTAGCAAAAGCCTATTATGATGAAAAAACAAAGGAGAAAGTTGAAGAGAAACACAGGAATTCATCAATAAGTAAAAGATGACAGTATTTTCTCAAACTTTAACCTACAAAAAATAATGTTGTCTCTGTTGCTGAGAGAAACGCAAGTACTGTTTGACAATCAAAAGCTTTTAGGAACTATTAGATTTATTACTGAAAATGCATTATGGGGTTATAAGGCTTTGACTTGGAATATTAATATACATAACTGGTTACAGACAGAGCGTGCGTCAGTGGTGCAGCCGTAGAATGCTCTCCAAACACACATGTGGTTCGGGGATTGATCCCCGGCCGACGCACTCCTAAGTCTAGTTAAGCTGGTAATAAGACCGATAAAGAGGGAAGGTTGAACATGAGGCGGTTAGCAACACCACCAGTAAAAATAAATACCATTGCTACTGAAATTTCAAAACTCTAGCTTGAAGTCTTATGTTTCATTGGGAACGCAAAACAATAAATAATACAGACAGAGCAGCTGTTCACAACGAAATGCGGCTGACTAATTTAATACCTGTTACGAAAATCTATAAAATTCTACTACACTATCACTCGTTCTAATTAATGTAACTTTACAATCAACTATAGGTTTATGCAATCGGCTATGGGTTTGTAGTGGTAAATAATTCCCCAAAATTATTGACTACAGCAATCATTACTCAACACTGGATGCTGACCCTCGCTGTTTAAGTCGACTTGTTTAGCTGAAGGCTTCCGGTCAAGCATCCCTCCCCCATTTGGTACTCCGTCGTGTCACGTGCGTGCACGATCACTAGCCAGCTAAGCATTCACTTTAGCCCGCGATTTGGTCCCGAAATATATACCGTACTTTGGACGACTAAATCTGGTCTTTTGCTTTGCTTTTGGTACTCGAAGAGCGAACACTATAGAAGTTGTTGGTATAAGATCTTGCGTTAGTATACTCCGTACAGTTCGCGAACGTCGATACCGTCAACCTCCAAAAGTTAAGCTTTAATATTTGATGGATTGCTATGCTACTCAGTTGTACCAGCAGAAGTAGGTGAAGGAATTTTTAACTGAGAATCTATTCCCTTAGAGTTGAAATCAATAAACGATACCTCAATCATTACTTTCGTACTGTATCCTATTACCGGTAAAGGAAATACTGAATAAGTTTGCAAGCTGTCATGTTAACTTGACACGACCAAAGAAAATAAACTGTTTGGAACTATAAGCAGTGAAAAATAATTTGTAAAACGGTTTGATACCACGAAACAAACTAATTATGAAACAACTACGGCACTTCATTTGATAGTACAATAAGCAAGTAGCTATCGTAGTAATCAATAAACGTTTGTGTCGAGAAGGTTTAGTAGCCAAGACGTGTATGTGGAAAATATATATTATTATTATTGTTTCCTTTAATTCCTACAGGAACATAGGGCTTCAGCCGTGCGTCTCCATTGCGTTCGGTTCTCTGCTAGAGTCTTCACCTGGCTCTAAGTCTGCCCACACGTTTTCATCTCCTCTTCACATGATCTCCTCCAAGTCACCCTTGGAGGAAAATATATAACAGATTGTGAAATGAACATTTCAGTAGGGCACATTTCGTTTACCACTAACATCAGCAGTAATTTCGTTTTACGTTCACTAATTCAATTCACCGAGAGGACAACTAACAAAGACAAGTTTTAGATTTCTGACAGTAGTTATAGTTCAACGGATTAGACATTCAAATATCAACAGGTTAGAATCATACACTAGCTGCCAGGATGGAGCATCTAGTTTACTATCTTTCGTCGGTAAGGAACATTTATGACTAGGTGTTTATTTTATGAAATTGTATGTGGCTTTTACTGTCATTATGGTCTTCAATAGAAAGAAGCACAGGCAAATGTGTACACTGATATACACAGCTCAAGGATATTGAAGCAAATACTGTACAGAGGCATATGATTATTGAGTGTGCAGAACACAACCCTATTTGATTGGGTAAAAATTTAAAAAAAAACACCATAAGCAGCAAAAAATCACCTGTCTCGCAAGAAAAGTCATCGACGACCGATTAACCCAAGCGTAGTTGGCAGCAGCTGCCATAGCCTTCAAATAATCTTGGCCTTCTTCTGAAGTGATATGTGCACAAGCCAATTGTCTGTCATTTACTTCTATTTTATCACGTTTCATTGCTCGCTCCATGGCGACTAAAGCATCGGTTGCCACCTATAAAAAAGTAGACATAATTCACTTTCAGTGTTAATGTCAATAATAACAACGATAATAAATAATTAGTGATGAAAAGGAAAATGGAAAAGCAGTAATCGAGGTGTAAGAAATGCGAGTTAAATCAGCAGAATCGTCAGACTATGAAAAACAGCTAGGAAACGATATAGTTTACATCCAATTATGGGAATGATATGAGATAATTAGTCTTAGAATGAAACAAAGAAACCATTTGGTGCTTTACATTTTGCCAATCGGTCAACTGATGTCGACCGACATGAGTGAAAACTAGGGTAATTTTATACATCTCAACACCCACAAGATTTTAGATCAGAATGTTGGACACCCTATATCATTAGGTAATCTAAATTAAAGTCATTGAACCACAAGACTTAACGCAATTTTGCCTTAAGAGTCGTGAATTATAGGTTACTATTAACATACAACTTGCTTATAAGTTGTCAACAGAGAAGTTGGTCAGGTACCGAAACTCTATGGATAAACTGAAACAGTCCTTAAAAAAAGATAATACTTAACAACTAAATAAACGCTATTGCGCTTAGAAATAAATCATGCCTAATGTGGAAGGAACTTGAAAATACTAACTGGAAGCTTAAATCATGGTAGGTAGAACACTATCAGAAACTTGTAACCAACTAGCTGAAAGTTCAATGTCTAAACGAATAAACCACAGTTTCACTGCAAGTAATAACCATACAAAAAATTGCCTAATTTCAGTTGTTAAACGACAACAGACAACTGATGCTCACTAGCGACTGGCCTTATTCAGGCAGTGACCTGGGATTCTACTGGGAAGCCGTGAACAGTAGGGTACAGTAGATTGAAGATGAGGCAGTAACTCGTCAAAGAAGACATTGCGAAATGGTCGCGCTATGTCGTGAATTGGCAGAAGTTAGAATTCATGGACTGGCCATTGGATCGGGTCCCAGTAGCTCAATGGTCTACGAGCTCGCCTTGCAACCAGAAGGTCCTGGGTTCGAACCCTGGTGGTGGGTGCGTACTGATTAAGAGTCCCAAACTAGGACGAAACAGCTGTCCAGTACTCCCAGGTTTTCCAGTGGTTCTCTAACTGATGTCAGCTCATAATGAAATCCTCCATCCAATATTTTTAACACTAACGGTAATGCCTGCATAAAAGATACAAAAAGTTGATTCAAATAATCTGCATTTTCCATAAGACAAGCTCAGAGTGTTAAGAGTGTGAGGGAAAATAAATCAGACAATTGAATACATTTAATGAACCTTACTTATTGAAATTCAATCATATTGAAACAGGAGTGATTAGTTTACTTTCAGTTGTTTATCTTTTTAAAATTACCGCAAGAATGATACAAACAAGAGTAAAAGCTTTACCTGGTGACCCATTCCTCGACTGCCACAGTGAATCATAAGGACTACTTGATTCAAATGATCAATACCCATTTTTATTGCAGCATGTTTGTCAAAAATCTCCTCCACAACCTGTATTTCAGCATAGTGATTACCTGCTCCCAGTGTTCCAAGTTGTGGTAAGCCTCGTTTTTTAGCTCGTGAAGAAACTTTAGCTGGATCAGCTTGAAGCATACGACCATACTCTTCACAGTGTTCTTTGTCATCTGCCCAGACATAACCTAGTATGTAATATATATAAACAAATATTTAATGAAAGTAACAATTTCATATCATATAAGTTTACTTGACATAACACACGTGATACGTCATTCATAATTGGATGACGTTTCAAGCACAATCTATCACTCATAGTCAGATCCACCATATCATGGATTCTACTCTTATACTAAAAGAAGAATACATCGTAGCTTGCAACTGTCCACGTACCCCTTAAGTGAAAGGTGGTAAGCAGCTTTCAAACAATAAATGGTGCTGTAACGGTAGAAGACGACAAACTTGATAAAGGAGTGTTTATTTGCGACTTGGTATCTCTATATGGCTAAATTATGTACACCTTATCTTCAAAGCACCATTTGCACAGATCTTCCGTGTTGTGCCACTTCTCGCCTTCATATTATGTATGTTTTTCTTTGTGTTTCTTTCACGTCTCCCATGTATCTCCACAACACTGTATCAGTTGCTTTCTCTGACATCAAATCTACCTCCCTGCTATTCGCTGTTTTTATGCAGATGAACGTCTCTTTAGATACTACTGATTGATGTTATCAATAGTATATGTAACAAGGCTTGGAAACAAGCTGCTTATATCGATAAATAAAAATACTAAAGTTCCTCTACACTATTTTTTGACTAAATAAATATAAGTGAAATACAACTTTGAAATGTCTCATACATTTGAGTACGACATTGTAAGCTGAGTTTTTCATTAGTTTCTGCAATAATATCCAACTATCAAGAAGTTATTATCAAACCTAAGAACTAACGCTTGCAGTCTGGGTTCAAAATAAACCATACATCTTTCAACTTGGTTTATAAGATTTAATAGTAACTACTGGAAACGGAATTCCAATGCATGAACATACACAGATGCTCCCTACAGGGGATATGTTATTTTTAAGCATTAGCCTTTCTGTAGCAGTTGTAAAACTGAAATATAGTTTACCAAAAAGCGTTTGTGCTTTCCAATATTAGAACTGTGTCTAAGCCGATGGGAAAAAAAAAGCTTTAAAGGGTATCTATAATAAATTTACAGATATTTTGAAGGATATAAAGTCAAAAAGAGTCGATTGTTTAACGGAAGGAATGAAGTTACGGAGTACTACTTTGCGATTTCTTCATTTTTCTATAACCTCCTATCGATCGAATTTCTTGTGATGAACATAATGATGACAAAATCTAATACTTCACAAAACTTTATGTGCATGTGATATAGTGTTGGTGCTTAATTGCTTGGTGACTTCGTCGATCATAGGTGTCTGTGTTCAATCACTGGAGTTAGGTGGGAAAATAGGGCGAGTAATATTGAGGTTAGCATCGAGTGTTAAGTAAGGAGGGAAAGTCGATCGATGAGATTGTGAAGCTACATTGATTGAAATGGCTAGGACATGTGTTACGCATGCCTATTCATCGCCTTCCTCAACGGACAATGTTAGCTGCTGATATAGGATCAGGTTGGAAACGAGCCAGTGGTGGTCAAACCAAAACTTGGCATCACTGCATGAAATATTTGACAGTCAGTTTATGCCACGTAGGGAGGTTTAAGCTTTCTGGTTGGGGTCCTCAGGATGGTAAAAACCAATGGTTGGAGGCAATTGGTGATATGCCTGAAAATCGTTCTCAAAGGCGCAGATGCATTCGCACTTTATGATCTGCCATGCCATTAAACCCCAACGTTTTTCCATGTTACTATTTTATTTCTCCCTCAGTTTTCTGCATATTATAGTCCTTCTGAATCCCTTTTCTCTCTTTTTTTCTGCTTTTATGTGCTGCAAGGAGTTTGACAACTTGATCTGCTGCACTCCTATGCAAGTTGTATGTTGAAATTCAGTCAGTCAGTCAGTTGGTGACTGGTGTGTTAATGGATGTCGTTCCTCAACACTGGAATGCAAACTGAAAAGCGACTGTGAATGAGATTTCTTCGGGTGGTTAACCAATAGAAACAGCCGAGTAACTTTTGCATTTGAGTAGTTACTAATGCTGTTGTAGGCACTAAGTGAGAAGGGTGTCATAAAGCTGAAACCACATCCACCTGCTGACAAATGATACTTCTTGTAGATTTCATGTGCGAAATGTCGGTGCAAGAGGCCTTATGTTATGTCTATGATACTGAGCTAAATACGTCCATCTACTGTGTTCGATCAACACCGTTACTGTAGTATGGTTGCTACAGAGTAATACAGAGGTCCAGTTTGGCATCTCAAAATGAAATATTTATACAGACGTTAATTACATCATGAAATCATCATACGTAGGCTCTTAAACAAACAGCTTCAAAACTTATAAGATGAGAACTACTAGCATACACCGAAATAACATAAAAAGAAGACAGCAGTAAGCTGATGTTACTGTTAATTATGATAGACAGTCAGACAAACTTTATGATAGTCCACCAACCAATATGACCTGACTTCATCTCTCGTTATTATCATGTGATCATTGGTTACCTTAATGTAAACTCCCACCACCTGAAGTTCACCTTGGATGAGTGTTGTATTCTACCTTCTTATATGTGGATGTGGTTCACTAACCACTTTGTTCCGCACATCAGTACTGTTCGGCACGTTTCTGTCCTTCCTTGAAGGGCAGTTGCCTTTGCATTGTTACCTCTGTGTAATTGTATTGTTTCTTTTATATTTCAGAAACATACAAAGTTTACGCTAAGTCACCTGAGTTTTAACTATAGTAAGGCCTAGGACTCTGTACCGTCAGTACTGATAGTGAGGACCAGAAATCTGTAGGCAAATTTTGTGTTACATTAACAACGCTCTAGAATAAGATAAATTTCTACCGCGTACACACTTATTCGTGTATTACGACTCCTAGGTCTTATGAGGTGCAGTTTTCCACGACGATTTTCTTGTTTTTATTTATAACACTTAAAAATTGTTCATATCACACAAAAGTTATCAGTCTGTTCACCTGGATTCAGACCACCCATCATATATGAAGTCTATAGCGCATTGTTGGCATTAAGTTTATCAGTAGAACTCAGTTAGCCGGAACAAAAATCTAATGTACAAAACTATGTTACACCATGCTAATACCGCCCAGTTGTCCTAGCTGAAATAGGTGAGGCAGTACTTGAAACTATGACACACTCACTGAAATTCAAGTGCTAAAATCAATGAGCCAAATCTCCACAACAATAATTTTAAAGTATAAATACCATTTACCTTGTCGAAGAGACCAGTCCATACCCATTTCTAAAGCCTCTTCAAGCGCTTGAGCATCCATTGGTATAATGCCTTTTGAACCAACACCGACAGGAATATGGTCAAATAACGTTTGAGTAAGCTTTTCTTTTACTGGAAGAACATCCTTTAAATTTAAATTTGTTCGTATAAGTCGGACTCCACAATTGATATCGAAACCGACACCTCCAGGAGAGACTACTGACTTTGGATCAGACAAATCAAATGCAGCCATATTTCCTATAAATAAGAAAGAATGCGGTTTTAGTTCCGACAATTCACAGGAAGAAATGACCAGTCACAAAGTATTTTAAAATTTGTAGTAGGTAAGCATCACAAACGATAAAACGGTATGCCACTTTTCTCATACGTGTATTCTATAATTAGCACATACGTATGCAAGTGGTTAATGCAGATTAGTGAGATAAACGGGTTATACACACTCAGACATGTTATTTTGTTTAAAACTCAATCTTCGAAATACTAATAGCAAATCACGAACTTTGATTAAACTGGTGTTGGAAAACAATGATTATTCAAGTTAACTTAATCTTGTTAGTTTAGTAGGGCGTCTACAGTAAACACTTGCTAACTCATAATTCATAAACGCAACAAAAGCCAATAAAATATCCTGACATGTGTAACTGTCGAAAAGTCCCCTACTTTTAGTAAATGAGTTATAAGAATATAGTGAAATATTTGAAATTATAAATGAGGATATGAATAAATGAAAATATTCATACACGTGTACAATTCACGAAATCATACTTTTCTGATAACATAATTAACTAAAGTGTAGTAGGTAAAGTGTTCTTCGTGCAATCGAAGGTAAGAACTGAATTGCAGTACAACATACACTCGTTGGGAATCATCTTTTCTCATTCCAAAATATCAAAGGAAAACACCTCTGTTTCAACGTAGAAATTTTCATAAAAGTGCAGCAATTCAACCTGATACACTTCCTAAGCATACAAATGTAGGAAATAACGCATGGGAACCACAATGAACGGAAATCTATGGGGGGGGGGGGGAAGAATAAGCATATGTAGAGAAATGAATTTACCGGATGTGGTAGTTCATAAAGGGTGAACACACCTGAGCCTCTGAGAACAGTTTTGATTCATAGTGCCAACACTATTCAGTCATCGGTCCCAAGTGTCTTGGGGAACCTAGGCAACTGATCCTCTCCACCGACAGCTTATCCCTACTAGATCTATGTGAGTCTATCGTTCATTCAATGATGGAAGTCACCACGGTTGTTAATATCTCTTATGTTTGAAGTTGGTGCTGACCACGAACAGATGATCATCTAAACAGAATTGTAAAAGAGAACCGCTGCTGTTGGTTTGTTGACATGTAACTTCATCTGTTTAGCACAGCTTCTTTACCTGGGCATTGAGGTCATCTATTAAAATGACTATATCTAGGCATTTTGCTTTTAATAAGAAATCAGACAGCTTTCGATAGAACTCATTATTTATTTCATCCTAATTGCAATTGGTTGGGGCGATTGTTACTTTCCGACTCATACAGTGGGAAAATAAACCTTCAGAGGGGATAAGTTGCGGAAAGCAATGATTTCTAATCGAATATGAGTAACATATGGAGCATAGCCATTGAAGAAAGGATAATACTAGCCAAGCGACCTCTTCTTACGAGAAATAATAGAAAAAAATTACCAGAGATGTGATACTGTACTCGAAAATATGATAATCTCGATCACCTAGTGTCGCAGAATGAACACTCCCTCATTCGGTGATTATTCGGAAAACCTCTCTTTACTTACGGATTTACTGATCACAAATAATAAGGTGTATAAGTGAGTTAATTTATTAAAAATCTGTTAAGTTTACAAATATAAGGTTTCATTGTGAAATGAATTTAATCCAAATTAAATGTATTGGGAGTTTTTGTTTCCTCCAAAATAATAACAGTCAAGTTTGTGAGACTAATGAAAGCTAACTTAAATCACCGGATTACAGTGGCCATATGATAAACCTTTTTTGACATATTATGAATAATGCGAACCAATAATCCTAGGTGGAAAATTAAATGAATGCATGCAACTTTGTTCAACTGACACAGCATATTTTCAAATAAATTTCCAATTTGGAATGAGGAAAATGTTTTTGGTAGATTAAAATGAAATTATTTTATTTCCTATTTACCTAAAATACTATAATTAAAACAGACATCATTCTGTTGCGATTTTGTGACATGAACGTTCAACTTATGAAGTACATCATTGTTACAAATCAAGGTAAACCTAGTTTAGAGAGAGAGCTAATGGTCAAATTGAAAAAAAAATCGAAGTTTTAATTTACAACAGTTGAGGGTAGACAAAGCCGAAAAGAGGAATGAACAACAGCTTAAACTTGATAAGACAAACAGTGATAAATGTTATGACACAAGCATTGATCACACATCTTGGGTCTCCTAGTTACCTTTTTTAATTACCTTATATTCAGAGACAGACTAAGTAGGGAACTGACATACGGCTTTCAAACCTTATGGTATATGAGGGTACAAGCAATATGGAATGGTATGAATCTTCATGACCTATTGTCACAAGTATTTAAATCTGATAGCTCAAAACTATTCTTCAGATCGATTGACTTACTTCATAGAAGTAGTTAAAGATGTGGTCCTATCTGACCGACTGAAACTACGCAGCTGATGACGGTGTGAATTTTCAACAACTGACACGTTGTACAGCCGTATGATATGTACTAAGTCACAGTATGAGGAAATGCCCTAAATTTGACAAGGTTGGAAAATACTTGGGGATGTAGCAAAACCCATGTAACTGCCGAGTGTTATTAGCTGTTTATCGCAAGGAATTATTTTAATTTAGAGTTCACTGGGAAACAAAAGTCTGTAGGCGGAGGCTTATTTCAACCTTATAACGTAATCACAGTTGATTATGTGGTTATAAGATAGAACCAAATGCATGATCGGAAGACAATCGTTAGGTGGCGCGTTACCTAATTCCATTACCACCATTTCTAAGTCTTCAATTATAGATTAAATATGAATGGAAATGCTGCATCAATTTAGATTACTGATTGATAGAGAATTTCCGGCATCAAAATATATGAACCGTGGTATGGTATATCTAGTGGTATATTTATGGCTGACACAAACTGAAAGGAAAAAAATAAACGTAACTGTGAACATGCGGGTAGTCATGATTTATGTAGTGAGCAATAAGAACCATACACAGGTAAGTTAGACAAGTTTCAAGCTGCTACGCAAACTAAGGACTCATGGCTGCACAAGTATCAATGCACATCTCCAAAATGGCCAAAGAGAAGAGAGATTTAAAAAGCACTTTGAAAATAAGCATCAGGAAGATTAAATACGCAAGTTTATCACAATTATGATAAATGTACATACTAAATTCCCAAATAAACACAATACATCAAATCGTTTGAAGCATCAGCTATGTAGTCACCATACACAGAAAGCCGTAATTAAAGCTTAAATACATTTGTCTGGTAAATAAGACAGTAAATAAAAGTCATTGAAGTCTGTTACTTACCGATAGCGAAACCATATCCAGAATGAACATCAGGTAAGCCAACTGAACGCTATAGAAAAATAAGCATACAAAATTATGGTATGGAAGCTTATTTACAAATAAGATTCATGAGACGAATTTTAATTTTTTAAAATAATTGTTTTCAGCCAAAATAAATAATGCCGAAAAGTGATCAAGCACTACTGAGCTGGTGTGACCAAAATTGGACGATTAAAATTGGTTTACAATCGTCTGTCCGTAATATTTTAAGGATTTTCACTGGAACCTATATTTCTACATTTGGTTCAGGTTAACCGTTAGATTTTGTATACACTGGGGCTATTTGTGGATTTGGCCATTCTATTTCTATGTTAAGAAACCCCAACCTAAATTTTAACTCTTCTGTTTAGTAGATAGGTATAAGGAAATGCAAATGACAGTAGCTAAAACACAATAAGTTAATAAAATACAGATGCAATGGGAAGTCCAGGAATAAACTCATTTCTCTCTTAAAATATGTATTTGAAAGCTTACTTACAGAGCGCATTCATAAATAGATACATTAAGTGATAAGAATGATGGCTTGATAAGTATATGGAAATGAATAACTTTAGTAAATACATAAACATAGTACTAACAGCTGGGCCTTAATGTAAACAATTTCCCGGATACACAATGAATAACTTGACCACCTTTCTTAAATATAAATAACACTGAAAAATTGTACATCTGAATAACGGCACTAATTTTAACATAACATGCAGCAGTTACAGCAGCAGCAAAAAGCAGCATCAAATTCATTTAGAAGAATTAAGGGAACAAGCGCCTCTGTCTTACATAGTTGACACGGGTTGATACTACTCCCCTTCCCGTTTATTTTAGCGGAGTAGACAATAAAACAATCCTGTGATTTGGATGTTGGTCATTCTACACTATTTTATGTTCAGAAAGGCTTGTATCAAGTAGATGAAATATAGCAAAACTGCCTGATGCAGTTGGTTTCGCAAGCTGTGAAAATGTGGTGCGGGGACTTGTCTTTTAGAAAAGGAGTTCCAATTTTGAACATCAATCAACTTCAACCAGGACATGTGTCGCATTATTTGTTAGTGCAGCTTGTGGACAGGTAACTGGGTTTTAACATAACATTCGGTAAGTTAAATCACCATTTAAGTAACAGAACCAGTGGCTTATATACCTGACAAACACGTCGGATCAAGCTAATATATCTACAGCTTTGTATGAATCAAATAAGAAATAACGAACGAGTACCAGTTACTTAACTTCAGCTACCGACAATATGTCACTATATTGAAAATGTATTTACTCTCACAAGTGACTGGTCCGAATCAGGGTCAAAACTTTAAGGTAATGAGTGAATATATAGAACTCACATTCTCAAATTTGCACTAAGGTATTTACAAAGACTTAGTAGTATAACTGTTGAGAGGCTCATCTCCCAAACCTCTCCAAGAAAAAACCATTTAGGCAGCGTGAAGTAAAAATTTGGGAAAAAGCAGTTAAATATCCATATCTCCCCCTCCCCCCGCCCAAAAAACCCAAAACTGTTTGAAATAGCTAACGTTATAATTAAAACATTTTAATACTTACATAAACTATCCCGGGTAGTGCCGCAACGTTTCCTATTTGCTTCATACCTGGTAAAAAGCCACCGTAGTCTCCACTTTTAGTAAAATTCCGTAGTTCATCAAACATGAGTTTCTCGAGGAAATCGTTTACGTAGAAAACACCCTCAACCTTTAAAGAAAGCATATTCAGAGTCTTGAAAGACAACTAACATTCATATTTGGGACGAAACCTTTCTTTATTTTCCAACATGTCGGCGTTATTTTCTCCAGGAAAGCTAGTTCTTGTTCATACGTTCTTGGCATGATGTAACGCAAATTTCTGATGTACGCTCTACTTGACAACCTTCAGATACCCACCTAACTACCAATATCCAATATCGTTTTCAAAAAATGGTGTTAATCAATTCGATTTCTATGTGGTCGCTTCTTGGTCGTAAGGTAAGGGCTTATGGTCTTTGGTTAACTTTTGTGTACTTGGTCCTGTCACTAAACTAGTTTTCGCTGACTTCAAAAGGAGTGGTGCTGGTATTAATTACATGTACTTTGTAGAATACAGTGTTTTAAGGCCGCGTCGCTACTGTGAACAGAGTCGATCCTTCCACCCGTTAGTCGTGTGGTGTGGTGGAATAGAGAGATAACAATAATAATTGCAAATACACTTAATTTAGATTATGTAGACTTAAAAAAGAAAAAAAAGAAATGAAAACAGATAGCTAATGAAGTTGGAAGTTAATACATATACAAATATCAATAATAATATAAGGGTATTAATTGATGGAGTAGTTAGATGAGTAAGACAAGGAAGAATAGGAAGCAGTACAAAGGGGAGTTTAGGTCTACTCATTAAGTGTTTAAGTTTTAAGGAGATAGGCAGCTTGGACTAAGTCTCCGGGCCGCTTCACGATTGTCCAGCCTCCGATTATGGCTTTCAAAGGACGGAAAAGTTACCATACCTGCAGAGAGTTCTAGAAGCCGCAAACACTAAGTGGAAAGAAAAGGGAGCGCACTCGAGTGGCTTTATTGCATATCCCCGCTAATTGTAGCGTTAATGTCCATCGCTACGCTGGTTTAGTAACAATTTATGCTTTCATATGCTTTTTAAATGAAATTTTGCATTAAAGAACCTTTCTGACGTAACATCGGTTTTATAATGTGCTTAAACTGCGTTACATTTGCTGCACTTGCATCAGGAAATGTTGCCTGATACTGATATCTGCGTAATGTGATGAGTTAAATAAGACAGGAAGTTTAGAATTTTCATGGAATCACACTGGTTTATTCGGCCTATTTATTGAGACGTTATTGTTTTGGCTTGGTAGTTGTTGATATTCATAGCTCAATTTCAGCATAAATTTGAGTTTTCATCTACTCATACCAGTCTGCTTTACATTTTTAGACAAAAATCACTAGTACTATGGCTGCAATGTGTGGCATTGTTGTAAACTTGTTTTTCCAGTGGCCTTTTTATGGGAAGATTTAAACGCTCCAGTATTCCAAATTATAAACATAACTTAGGCTCACACATGAACGAAACTCATTATCTTAGCTGGAGTATGGACAAGCTGTTCAGCAGGTAATGAAGACTGTATTTTTCAGTTTATTCGTATAAATACTATTGCACATCGAGTTGCATTGCAATTCCAAGTGAAACAAGAAATAATGAATGCCTTGCCCTCTCTTCTGCATAAATAACAGAGGAATTACTTCACAAGTTTATCCATACTGAGTTCAGTTAGGACAAATAGAAGTTTTACCACTTCACTGTTATGAGTTAGATTGTGAACCGTGTGGGCTTTCGCAGTAATACATTTGGCAAGGAGACTTCATGTTGAAATCAAAATTGTACATGTTTCACTCAATTTTATGCACTTCCATTATAGATTTGAAGTTCTTCAAGTGGTCGTTTAACAATTGCTGAATGTTGCAACCAAGCTAGAATTATAACTCCTTATTGTAAGAATTGTTGCCATTTTCATTGGCAGCACTTCTGAATTCATTGAATTTACACAAACATAATATCTATTTATCATTTTACTGAGGAAACATTAACTGGATTTTTTGGAAAAGTAATACTCCAGTTTGTGAATTTCATGAATTCTATAGATTGCATTCTATTCACTTAATACTGAAACTAAACTGTGAATGAACTCATATTTCCGAGCAAGACGCAATACAAGGCTCATTTCTACAACTGTCGTCCTTATTTTAGTTCAATTTCATCATACATTCATTAATAGAATTGTCCGTCATTCACTTTAGGGACTTACCACGGAACGGTCTTGTCAACTTAGAGTATCCTGATGATATTGTCCACCTAGGTTGTGAGAAGTGATCACTGAACCTGCGAGATGAAAACACTACTGGTGTTCGATCTTGTGTGTCTCTGTCGTATACCTTGTGTTGAGTAGTAAAATACGGTGGGTAATACTGGGGTTAAACGTATAGTGTTAGGTAGAGATAAGACTCCAAGCCACTATCAATGACACAGATGCACTCACTTTGTGTGACCTCACGTATCTAATCAACCCTTATGTTTATCCTAGTCACTATCCATTCCCCTTCCATTTATACTTATTAAAGTTCCATTTAATTTCCCATTTCTCTACCTTTGTGTGCGACATGTCATGTGGTAACTTGAACAGGTGCATTTGTGTGCAAGCTTCTATGCTGCAAGTCAGTCAGGATGACATATACTGTGGGTATAAGGAAATGTTTAAAAAATGGATAATAATCACCGAAATGTCAGTAAATGATAATTCTGTTTTTTCATTTGGCTCTTGTCTAACTGAAAAGAAGAGTTATCTTACAATAATTTCCCCTTTTACCCGAGATAAAATTCATTTTATCTCGTGAAATCTCATGAGCTGGTTTGTTTTATCCCATAACCTAATGGAAAAGTCGAAACACATCTGATGAAATTTTTATGCTTATTACCAACTAAATGTAAAATATTTTCAAGTGTGTAATGTAACAAGTCAAACTGCTGCACTTCTGTTCTGAGATCTCTGTTGAAACGCAGTTAGTCAGCATTTGTTGCTGCAACTGCCTAGTGTCACAACTCACTGCAGTGCTAATTGGCCTAAACAATTATTAATGCCGTTTTCTAAGTACTCTCTGTATTTTCCCTATTCCTTAAATTGTCCAGATAAAGTGCACCGAAGAAGAGTCCATGAATTAGAAGTCAGTAATACGGACATAAGAAATGGCGTGAATAGAAATGAATGAGATGAGTGATTTTTATCACTGTAGTACGATTATCTAGAACGCTTATCTTATCCAATACGTGCCTTCTAATTGTTTCATTTTCGTCTTACTCTTTCCCGGTTATCAGTCTTCGTAGAAACATTCTACTAGATGTCATCATACATAGTGTCTGAGAGCAGTTGTAGTGACCCATTTTATTACTTATCATCGTAGTATACTTTCACTGTGTAATTGGACTTTGATTTGTTTATCACTCTAAAGGTTGCGTGTTAACAATTGACACATTGTACTCGCTCAGCTTTTGAATTTTGATCGCTACGATAATACACGTTCGCACTCCATCTCAAGTTCCTTTTGGTTTACGTTGTGGATGTCGAGTAATCACAACGTTAGAACACAATAATAAACGCGAAGAAGCACTAGGATATATGTGCATGCTAGCTTGGTCAAATAGAGCAGCACAACACAGTTTTTCAATACCTACACCTTACACAAATTTGTTGCAATGAAGGCTTTAGATTATTCACATTAGGCCGTAGTACAGTTATTATACTCATATTATTGATGTAGTGACATGAAAGTCATGTACATGTTGCTGTGAAGTTTGCTAGTAATAACACCTCCCACACAGTTAATACGGCGCTTGTGATAACAATTCGTCATTATCTTTTCATTGCGTTGATAGGTGCATTTATATTAGAAAAACGCTAACCTTGTCGTATTAGTTCTTGAAAATAATTTCACATAGTGCTCATACTTCTTCTTAGTACGAAGTGCTAGTCTTACTCTATGAAATATTTTCTACAGCATTCGTAAATAACTATCAGACTATTATTATATGGAGTAGTGAGACAGAAGGTGTAAGAAATTTAGATGTTAATGTGTATTCGCAGTTACTGACACAACATATATGTACATGTTTCATTTCCAAACAAGAAAATGTTATAGAGTAATGCAGGGCTGAGCGCAGTGAGTTAATAGTGTATTCATTACCTCACACATCTTGCATAAGTGAAGTGCTTCCATTCAATTTTCTTCGAAGCTGCAGGGTTTCTTCACTGAACTTCCACAGGACACAATTCTTGGTGTTGGTGGATCCTGCTTTGAAAATCTGCGGTATAATCGAATCAACCTTTCAACTAAAAGCGGTAATATTGATATTATTAAAAGTGTGATCTACCTGTAAACTGAGTAACTCTGGTGTAACACGGCACCAAATCCCAGCAGGGATTTGTTTGTGTTGTAAAATTCCTGCAGTTACAATTAGAATTCATGAACTGAGCACCTTTTAAATGTGGAATTGTCCCATTGGGTCATGTTGATTAAAGGATGTCGAAATGCGACACCTTACACAGACGCATTTGTATAGATGTAGGCATATGTTACTTCACGTGAACTCTGGGCCATATCGAGAAGGCGTTCGTTTAAATTGACCCTTCGTTGTACGCTCAGTTATTGTTTGTATATGCGTAATGACTTGGTGCGGTTCTTAGTTTGCCTATAATTACGGAATGTACCTAACTTTAAGGCCCACTTTAAATGGATTTTCGTAAAACCTGTGGTGTTCCTTCTCTAGTCTTAACTGTCTTTACATAGATTGACACGATTTAAGGAATAGATTGTAACGTGGTGCGTTCTGTGGCTACGAATCGTAGTTACCTAGTTTCGAATTAATACCATGCGTCCGATCTTATAAAACTATAGATATAGTTCTTCCGTCGCAATACACTACGACATCTGGAGGTCAGGAGCACACTGTCTTCCGTAGATCTAGTTTTACATTGTGACTGTTATTGGTGAGTCAGCTTATTCAAATCCGGGAAAGCTCAGCAATATATTGTAGTGTGCATTAAATTCAGTTAACATTTGTGGGAGAAGATAACCAATGTTTCAAGTGTTCAAGGAACATGATGTAATTTCTGCCCGTACGTGGACACCAAATTTTGCTTCTATCTGTGGCTTCCATTGAAGTTAGACAATCAAAATCCACAAAAAAGTGCAGAAGTACGAATTCAGTATCAGCCATATTATTCGGCTCCTGTAACCGAAATAGGTTCTGTACAATAGCTCATCGGAGAATTTAGAACCAAGTACATGTTACCAGTAAGCTTCAAAGAAGTTTCTTCAAAAGCCAGTCGTCGAAATGTATGCGAAGCACACTTGGCATACAAAATAATCATTGAGTGAAGCATATGTTTACGCGTCCTGCCGCACACACAATACGTAAATGCTCAAAAACGATATCAAACAGCAATTTTCATATAAATCCATTCAACAAGAGCCAAATAAGCACCGAAGTCACATAAACTGCACTTGCCTGTACAACTAGCCCAACTTCAATCAATTAGACCGCGCAAATGCCGACAAGGTGAAGCAGGTGGCACCACTTCAAATAGGGGATATGCCAAATAATCGCCCTCTTCACTCTCTGGTGAGCTGTCCTTCGTGGATTGCCGACATATCACCTGATGTGATCATCAATCAGGCTTTCCAATGCTTTTGATACCACTAGGAATAGTGCTGCTGATATATAATTCTACGCATTTTGCCTATCCTCGCCCTCAAGGATAAGAGAAAGAGTAGCTCTCTTCCACTCCCTTGGCAGTTTCTCTGTACCCATGAAGCGTTGAAACAGGCCACATAAGGACCTGCAGAGAGCTTCAGCTCACTGTTTCAGAACATATATATTTACTATTTACATCAAAGACCGACTGAACATATATTTTCTGTAACATACCTTCACCCCACTGAACCTACACTGAATAAATCCATTATCTCTTCCTGAGATACCAGTTATCTTATCTACCTTCTAAGAGTAGGGAATTCTGAAGGAGACGGTATGCTGATAATAGTCACTTCTCAGTATATAAGTATATACTGTAGAGACTAGGATCATTAGTAAGTTAATTCCGTTTCTTTATGTTCAAAAATACTGACCTATTATGCTATGTGTTCAGGGGGACAGTAAGCACAATTTTATCCAACTTCTCACCCCCTAACAGGAGTTTAGGTGGACAGAAATTCTGATTTCCCGTCTCAGTCCCCAAAGCCTGTCGAGAAATGTCACATGTACTGTATGCACCATTTTGAATGGAATGTTTGTTGATGTTGTAAGAATATCGTTTCATTGTGAAAAAATGGAGTTCGATACCGTCAGTTTTCTAACTTGCGTACGCAGCGTTCACATTGATCAAAGAAATAACATCATAGATATGTAAAAAAACAAAAAAATTGCTATCATTTAAAAAGAAATCCTTAGCGTGTGTCCAATTCATCTTCATTCATTTCCGCATAGTTCTATGGGCGATAGGCTCCTGGTTGGCTCTCTGTCGGAGTTCTACGCAGATTATCCTTTCCTTTCATCTGATATTCATTATCAAAAGAAGTGGATTTCCGTGAATGAAGGCTTGTAGCCTGTTGGAAAGTCTTTCGTGACAGTCAGCACCCTTCGACTATATATTTAGGCGGTAACCTGATATTCGTACAGAAGGTTCGAATATTATTCTTCGTGTTCAGTGTAGCAGATTTAATCGCTTATTTTGAAGTTGGGAGTAGTTCCGTAAAAATGTGTCACCACAAGTAATCCACCAGACCAGATCACTGGCGACTTAAATAACTGTTACACTGGGTGGAAGAATTTCTTCTGTAGGTTCAAACAGTTCCCTTTTCAACACCATTAGTGGACGAAATCAAACGAATTTTAGTTTATTTGTGAGTCGCTAGAATATTTATTTTTACCTGTACATGCAACAACAACTTCTGTTATATAATGATTTACTTCGAATTTGTATCTACAACTTTTATTTTGGCTGTCTGTCAACCTACTAATGCTAAATGCACTAATACAGCAAGTTTACGTTTATGTGAGTAAAATGTTAGTGGGAGTCTTTTTTGAGCGTTATCAGTAAAGTGGGTCCCAATAAAAATATTGGATTGATCTGATACTGGAATTCAGGATTAATAACAAGGGTTGCAGGTATATTTTAGTGTTGGCATTTCGTAGGAACTTTAAATGCCTTGATGAGAACATATTTAGGATATACCACTAAACGTATGTTAGGCTTAATCATAAATAAACCGTACAGACTATTGGTTCATGCTTCAGCGAGGAAGCGTAAGCCTGGAAAACAGTAAAATACGAAAACTAATGCCTGTTAGGGGAAATTAATGCCTTCTCAGTCGGACCAAGGAAAGTTTAAACCGCTTCCTAAAAGCAGCAGTAGAGGCTACTTAACTCTGGCTTAATGAATACTTAGTGCTTACTCTGATAACCTCTTGACGCTTTTTCCCCGCTGACGATATCTCTGAGAGGTCATAATTAAATGCTACTTAAGCTGATGTTGAATAAGATAGGATAGAGTTCAGTTTCTCACATAGAATTGAAACTATTAACGGCATCAGCCGGTCTCACTTTCTGAAGCGAAAAATTTTAAAGCGAAGTTTTATCTCCATAGAAGTACATATTACATGGATCATACAGAAAATTATCATGAGGTGAGATTGAAGGTGTAGCTGAACACATTTGGCGTATCATTAGGCTATACAACTGTCATAGAAGTCACAGCCAAATTTTAGCATAGTTTCGATTACATTTATATGAATAAGCTAGTGACACGATAATAACATTAGCTTGAAAGTGGTTAGAAAATGTAGTACAATTGCGGTATGGCTGAGCGAATGAATTTGAAAGTATAACTGATGAAAACATCCTCGCTAAGCTAAATAAAAAAGGAAAACAACTTTTAGGGTTGACACAGATAGTTAAAGTGACTAAATTTGTCACTGAATACTGAAGATCATCCGAACAATTTGAGATAGAAACGAAAACCCCGCCTCTTAGCCGCGTTTTTTGAATGTTGCGCGTGGTCACCTGGCATTTCCCACATATCAGGCTTTCTTATCGAGTATTAAATTAAGGTATGGAGTTGTTACAGTATTTTTCGGGTTTTCAGTTTGCTTGCAGGTCTTCTACTTTAAAAAGACCCAGTCTTTACGCCCACATAACTGGTTTTAGGGAAGTACATATGCTTTTATCTTAAGCTTGTTAGTATTTTCAGTGTCATATTAGCCTTATCAAGTAGATTTACCGTTAATTAAGTAGGCCTTCTATTCATCACTCATCTTCTTTTCTTGATAACACCACTGAATTTTGGTGTGTCCAAAGAAATGTGAATTGATTTTCTCTTAACGTCCTGGTGCCATCTTTGTGCAGTAAGTCTTTCTCATTGTCTCAGAATGTTAAAGGGTGCCACCTGCAAGGGAGCAATTTAGTGTGTTTGAAAACCTGGGAGTGAAATGTAAGGTGTTTCTTAACTGTCTGTCATAATTGTAGCGAATTAGTGAATTTCTTGTTTTTGAAATACCTTATAAGTTCTGAAAAAATTAATCGTTAAAGTATTGACAATGATGGTGGATAGTTATAAGTTACCGTCAGTTTGAATATCTATGGTATTCTTGGTATTTCTACAGTCATGCTGATTCCTTTCTCACTAATGACATCCTTTGTAAGCTGTCAATTACTTTGGATTAGATTTGGTCGGAGTTTGGTTCGTGCTGTTTTTGAAATAGTGACACTGTAGCTGCTACCTCATCGGTCATTAACTTTAGAAGGACACCACAAATACGTATTATTCATTGAGCCGCAAAATGGGTTGCTTACACTTTATCTCAATTGTCGAAAGTCATTTGAAACTACCCAAATCACTGATAGATTCCCCTTGACACATTTAGCCACTAGTAGCTAATGTATCTGATCTTATTCTCCGTTCATTCTTTGTTCGGGATTCCATTTTGTTGTCATTTAAGTATTTAAATATTTCCGTACTTGAAGTCAAGGGCACTGGCATTGTTCATCGTTAGTTTTGTGAGCTTCCTAACAGTTAGAGCGGATAGCACACGTCTACTTTTTTCGGAACCTAGGTAATTCATCACAACTCACCTAAACAAACAGTCCAATTTTCGCTTCTTACATTTCACTTTAAAAATCAACACTAATATGTTTACGTGAAATAATTCAGTGCTTAGTGAGCCGTAATTTTATCAGTTTGAGTTATCCTGCAACTAGAATATCATTTGATACCTGAAGCATTTAAGTGAGTTATGTATTGTTAACAAACAATTCAATTTAAGGGCATCTTTCAATAAGCCACACCTATTTCATAAAAGCGTATAATATAACCAAGCCTCCCAACACAGCAAAGAGTAGGCTAGGGATGTTAAACGTTGATTGGAGGTCGAAAGCGTAGGTAGAAGTATGGAATTATGGGTTATAAAATCACAAAGGTTCCTTGTCTTAGTAATTCTATCATAGCAGTACAATTTGTAGTTTCGGTGGTGCTAAATGAATTTTGATCGGTTTCGAGATTGACTAGAAAAAGGAAGGCCCTTCTCGACGCCTTACTCATTTTCACAACTAGCTGTATACATCTGTAAAATGACTAGTCAGCGGGGTCCAAGTTATCGTTTATTCAGTCGTAAAACGGGTCAAGTCAAAGATTTGAGGTATCGGCCATATTGATGAAAGTTTTAGCTTGGTGGTTGTATGGTCACAATCCCACATATTTCTATTGTTTTTAGTTAGTTGTTTTTGTATCTGCCAACTGGGTGGTTTTAATGTAAACTGCAAATATGTATCCAGTGGGTTTCGCTGACTGTCTAAATTGATGACTTGAGTTATTTTTCACTCCAAAGAATACAGGTAGCGTTTCGTTCAGAAATGAAACAGTTGCGCATGAAGGTTGGTTAAGATGCTGAGTTTGGGAAAGTGGAATATTACTCAACAACCACTTGCAATGCCATGCAGTTGGTATAAGCCACAACTGTTGCGTTGGGAATACATGGCTGCCCAAGCCTCCGTAGAGAAAGTGGGGTCCAAATCGTAACCCACAGGTTGGAGGTCAAACGCGTAAACCAGTAAGCCATTGCCCATAAGTGCTCAACTAGATGTGGTTAGTCATCGTGAATCACAACGTAAGCTGGTTAATATTAGGAATACGTGTTCTTTAGTTATGCATAACATGATGTACTCGAACATTGACAGTGTTTGATCTGTGGAAATAATTATTAAATATATTTTATTATTATTGTTATTAAATATAATTAAAAATTATTAAAATTGTACTCCACTATGATATACTTTGTAATTAACATTCTATACTTGTTCGTTTCAGATGTCGCTAACAGATCAGCTGAGAGCGCTAGCGATCCCCATTACATCTAGTTATGTAGTTGATAATGTCCACCGGAAGTCCTTAATTTACGACAATGCTTCAAAGGTTGACACTCAGTCCTGCTACTCCAACAGTAAGCTTACTTTTCGTATTTTGTTGACGTTGATAGGTTTGACATCGTTCAAAAAACTATGCGAAATGGAGAATGCGTTTAATTCATTTAACAAGACACTATTTTCTGTCACTTCGTGCCATATAGAAATGTGTAATCTTTTACCTCAGGAAAAGGAAAAGCTTGATAGTGAAATCTCCAAGTTTCTATGTTATATTTCATCTTTTCTTAAACATTACGTTGCTGTTCAGGCTCTAGAATGGCTTGTATACAAGTAGGTTTACAAATTTTATATTTATATCATATTCAATATAGGTTTCAGATTCATTTGCATAATGTGGAAGACTTCATCCGTTGTGTCATTCCATATCATGAAACTGGTCTATTCGTCAAGTTTATTCAGATTTTGAATTTCAAACAGTTACCCGCTAGTTTTCAGTGGTTAAAGCCATATGCTGTACGTTGATGCGTTTTGCGAATGTAGTTTAACGCCTTCTTTTGATTTTCCACTTATTACATTGTATTGCTCATTACTAATTTCTTGTATACCTAAAATGACTCAGACAATCGGTATTAGTAACACTTTGTTATGTGACAACTTTCAAAAATTAAGAACTAGGTTGTTGATTTTATGTTTCCCGTAGGTTGTTTAGAAATAACAGAATATCAAACCTTTGAAACGAGATTAAATGTGCCTACTTAATTCGACTTGTCTGAGATTTTTCACTTTTGATTACACTCCTGAATTTACTAAATACAATTATCATGTTATGTCTCTTCATCAGCGTGGCTTATTCAATTGACGTTAGTGTTAGATTCGTATACCTCTTGAATTCTGATTCACTGAAATAGAAACATTTTTATTAGGTGACGTAACATGCAGTTATAGCGGAATCCATTATCCATGTTATTAAGCGATGCGTATAAGCAAGCCTTGTTCGAATTATCAAGAAGCTGATGGTTAGTTTTTATCTACAACCACTTTCATTCAAATACAATTGGTAGTCAGTCACGCCTGTTTTGTGAGACCTTATGAACCACCTAGAAGTCTGAAGCTCACCAAGTGAAGCAGATTCCGAACGCTCAACACTGGATGACGACGAGCACCTCAAACAAAAAGTCACTGCTCTATCAAGTTTATGTTGTGTAGCTTTTTGATACCTTCGTGATAAACTTTATGTTCAAGTGCCCACAAGCTGTAGTGATCGTAGTTATCTTGTTTTTCTTGGGGGATAACTTTCGTAGAAAAGTATCTCTGAAACGATTCTCTAAAGATGGGTTTTCCACTGGTCCGGTTCTCCTGGCTTTTTGTATGGTCTTTCTCAAATAGGCCTATGAAATTTTATCCAACAGTGGTTTCTTACTTCAATTTTTTAAATTTACACAATAAGCATTATATACCTGTCACTATCCACTTAAGTTCGGGAAGATGTGACAGGACGCCATCATAGTCACCTATTCAGTAGTTGGAAAATAGTAATTTTTGAACTTTATGAGTCCTTTTTCAAGTTGAACTCTTTAGATACTCAGGGTTGTTTTGTATATACTCTTTAAAATCGCAGTATGTTTATGGATGTTCAAATTGAAAGGTGTTTACGGCTGTTAGCACTTTGTAAACGTAAATAGTATGAAAATTTCACTTTAGGATATTTATGAGACTGTTTTTGATTGAGAGGGTTCGTAGTAGATAGAATTATAAGTTATAGACAGGCGTTCTGATGCGATACGGACCACAGCTAGTTATGTGGAAGTTAGATTTTTGTCAACTGTGATTTATGGAATCGTATCTCATTTATCATGTGTAAGTGTCCACGCCGTAGGATATTGCTTCATCACTTCAAGTTCCTGTACTTCACAACATTACGGAAAACGAAATTTAATAGTTAGAACGATAATAACATACGAGGAGGTAAACGAGGGGTTAAATAATCTAAGTTTCATAAAAATTTCAAAATTCCTGCAAAATGCTTGATTTGCAGTCTAATTTTATTATTGTGGTGACGCTAGAGGTTTGTCACTGCAATCATAAATCCACGTAAATCGTTTAATGCGTGTTTGTTATTTCGCTTACATAAAATGTGTGTGTTTATTTTCCAGGAAAGTGGCAAAAGTATATCGCGACAGGAATTTACTCGTCTATGTTTTCGGGAGCATACAATCGTCCCGTTTATTTGTACAACAATTCTTAGTTATGTTGAAGTGAGTAACCGATTTACTAACTTTTAATTTGATTTTGTTGCTTTTCATATTGTCTTAATGGAGTTAGTAGTGTTTTGACAATGTTAATGACACGGTTCAGAGCACCATTTATCTTATTTTGAAATAGAGAGTAGTGGTAAAGTTTTAGCCGCTTGAATGACAACTTTTCTGTACACTTATCCTAAGGAATTTATTACTGAGTCATCTTATTTTTTATTTATTCTACATTTTTTCTGCAGTTATGTGTAAGATTGGCTAGGAAGTTAACATAACGATTAAACTCTGAACAGTATCTTGTATTAAGACAGTGTGTTGAAAACTTGTCTCATACTTAAGTTGTGTTTTTCATATTTCTCTCATTTCCTGCTATTAGACCTTTATACAAGATTTTACATTTGTCCATTTGTCAGTGAAACAGGACGCACAACACAGATTGTTTAAATGATCACTACATACAAAGTAATGTGTAAAACGAATACATAGCACATTATTGTATGTCCAGGAACAGTAATATATCAGATGCTGGCACCCCTAGAAGGTCAATCATAGCCTCAATTACTTATTGGCAGGGTATCTGACTTTGGCAATAAGGAAGAAAGTTTTGAATGACAGAGGAATCATGGGTTTGCTAGAGATTGCAAATGTTGCTTATGGAATAGCACCAATTGCCATAAAATCTAGGTGAATTGGTGTTCCTGTTGATTAGCTAGTAATATGCAGCTAAAGTGCACCACAGTACACAGTAGTGTCACTCTATTGGACTTATCTAGTATACTGGACACACGACTGACCGATTTCTATCAGCACATCTAAGACTTGATGGCAACTTTGATTATCATCTGTCGACCACTTTATGTGTCAGTAAATGTCTCCCATTCTGGCGTTTTGTGAAGGAATGAGAACAGTCTAAATGCATAAAGTAAACCTTAATGTACAGTGTGAATTTAGTTTGTGAGAAATGGTCCATTTGGTTAGTCATCTTACATCTGGTATGATATTCTCTACACCATGGTTTGCAATATTTAGTCAACAATAGAAGTATGGTTAATTGCTGGACTGTGTATATTAATCAGTATTATGTTCAAATCCCACCTTATCGACGTCAGTTTGTACGATTGTAATATTCTTGAAATATTTACTTTGTGTAGGTAATAACTTTTGATTTTCTTCATTTCATTACAGTGCATATCTTCTTGTTTTCTTTTGTAGTGCTGTCAAAACTTGGTACCAACAAGGCTAAACGATATGACGAATTTTTTCCTGGCAGTCGTAACCGCGTTGTGTGACTCAAATGCACCTGACAAAAAACTAATTAACGTGTTAGATTCTTTCCAAGATGTTATCAGACAAGGACTGTTATCTGCAAATATTCCTTTTCAATGTGCTACATTCTTGGTTGTAATACGCTTCAGTTTGAAACTGGTAATTAATAAAGAATTGGTTCTCGATTGGATATACTGTATATTGAAAAAAACCCGACCTTCTTGTGAATGGGAGTCAATGCGCATTGTTATGCAACTGATGAGAAATCAGCATATCCCCTTGCTACCTCCTAAACTTGCAGCCCGACAGAATATACTACTGTCCAAACTGTCTCTGGAAGAAAAGCGCATAATCGAAGAGGAGCAATCAGCACTGGTTAATGAATGCGAGGACCCCAATAAATTGGCCGCAGAATGTGCTCAGAAGTTTGATTATGTTCGGAAGGCAACTCAAGTTAGTTTTTCAGTTGTATAATTTTATAATACCTCATCTCGAACTTTTTATATATAAATTATGTGTGCCGTCAAGTGGTGGTGTTTAGCCAGCAGTAATTTACTATAAATATGTCTCAGTAAGATTTGTGGCAGTTCACTTTCTCAACCTATTTGATTTATCCAATAGCACCTGTGACTCAGCTATCATTTTTCAGATTACTACAACGGAATAAATCCGGGGCTTAAGTCTTTATTTTCTTGTCAGAAAATGTCGTAGGTGCAGAATAACTGCGGATGGTCATATGCATTCATGAGGCTACTTATCTAATTGAGATGTGAAGGAAATTTCTAGCTATTTGGTAAAAGTAATCAAAAGGTTTGGACCGTATGGTCAAGGTTATGTTGATTTATCTCAAATTCAATGACTGTATTCCCTCTTCATCTGAATTCCGAGTGTTTTACTAATCTTCAATGCATTCTTTCCACATCATTTTGCATTTAAGTATTCTGAATAACCTTCATGTGTTGCACCCTGTGACAACTTAAAACGCTTTACTTTTATACGTCACACGTCGTTCTTGTCCAATTACGTGTGAGTTTGTTTGCACGGTTTGTCTTTAAGTTACTGGACATTTTCAAAGTCATTGGTTCGACTACACAAATATCTTTAACTGAAAAAAAATAGTTGTTAATTAAACGCATAATATGCTGTACATTTTAAGAAAATGTGATGTAATAGCAGTGTTTTATTTTTTGAAATTTTTCCAGTTAATTGATGTTGATATGAAGAGTGAAAAATTGGAAACCAAGGAAGAAAGTGTTTCAGATGACATTTCTTCAAAGGATGAGGTGAAATTAAAAATTGATATACTCCACTCGTTCCTCTCTAGTATCCCAAATGTAGGTTGTTGTGTAATGAATTGTGAATCTTCTTGCCCTGTTGAACCCTTACCGAAAACTGATCATTGGCTCTCTGATGTCTTACTTGATATATTTTCCTCTGAAGCTGTCACTAATCATGATTGTGGACAAGATAAATTGCATTATTCCAAAGCAGAAATACGACATTTTATTAAAATGCTTCGATTGGCTAAATCTGCAATAAAGATTCATCTAGAATCAAACAAAAGTCTACACGAAGGAGTAGATGCAAAACATAAGAGTTCTCGTAAATCAATGACATCATCATTACTTGATTTATTACACAACGGCATCGATAAAGGTTAGTTTCTATGATATTCCTAAACAGATTCCCCTTTTATTTAGTAGTTTTAAATGAGTAGTCGTAAAAATAAATCCTCAAATTACAGAGTAATAGTGAATAAGTAGATTACATTAACTACTTGAGGCTGATACTCGCACTAAAACAGTGGTCACTTTTGAACTTTTTTTCTCATTATATCTGTATATTTTAGTCGACACGTTTACTAATTGTCGACTAGTGCTCATTCTCTTGACTAATTACAGATGATGAGCTTAGATCTCACTTGCTTAGCAGTTTAGGTTATGCCAAAGGCACCCAATACCTTATTTGGTTATAATCATCCTTAAATTACGGGGACATCTACTACAATAATAGCTTATCATTAGGTTATCCAAAATGTCTCACTTAATTCCAAGCGGGGTCATAAACCATTATTGTGTCATTTATCATTGCTGTGTATAATTTCAATATAGATCAATTTGAACAAAGTGAAAAGAAAGATAGCACATCAAAACAAATGGGCTTTCCCCCTTTATCCGAATAATTTATTATTTATCTCATTGCATTGGACTACATTCCTAGAGTTCGAGCGATTCACTCAGGGATAAATAATCAACTCGGAGGTTGAGTGTTGTGATATTGTCCGCTTTCCTTTCTCAAGCTTCAAGCGATTATATTAACCAACACGTCATCTGTGTGATAAATTGCCATCAGTTATGCAAATGTTTGTCTTACAGTCTACTATGCGTCTTGTTATTTTCCATTCTTTTTAATGTATTAATCAAATTTTCCATCTTGCAACAATTTTCTTTCGCACTGCAGCTTTACCACTTTTAGTTGCCTCATTATCTCACTCGGCTGCAACTGTTCGTGTGGCAGCATTTGATATCCTACGACTGTTGTTTCAAGAGAATCCATCAAAGAGTATTACTAGCGGATCAAATTTTTCTACCTTCTGTACTGCTGTTAATTTAACGTCAAATTTTGCTGTTCAGATAGATGAATTGTTCTCTGATGAAGTTAGAGAACTACTTCTAGGTGATCCACTGCATTTGTTGGACAAAGCAGCTTCCCTTTTGATCAAAGGTGTTGTTCGTCTGTTATTTAGGTAAGTCTATGAATATATAACAAAGCGTAACTATAGAATTATTACTGATGTAGGTGGTTGACTGTGTAGTGTTTTTCCACTGGTTCGTCTATGAAGATTATTTTCAGATTATTATGTGTTAATACACATGTAAAACTTGGGCGCTGTGGTGGTATATAGTTCCATATTCATTTGTTTATTAGATATATCACACAGTGAAACAGTATCATTTACCGGATGACGTTTTGAACACCATTTATTGTTCATAATCATATCAATTATAACCGCACGACTTCGAAACATGAATTTTATAGTTTTCTTTATTCTTTCCTATTCGTCGTAGGGGTAGTAGAATTTTCCAGATATCCGACTGAACAGGTGTTGAATGATTCCTATTACACGTATTTTCAGTTGATTCGATAAATAAGGTTTCCATTATCAACCCCCCCTGTCATATTAGATTTTAGAAGTGTCATCTTATCCCATCCTACTGCATGGTTGTGTGTAATTGCATGTAGCGAGCTGTTTAGCTGAACTGTTCTCCAGATTTCCTATCTTATGCGGGTCAACTAATCTAGATTTTGCCATGGCATTTTGTGCTCTGCTAGTCTGACTGACTCACCCCGTTCTACTACTTTCACCTATGTATTTGATCTGACAATCATTCCAGCAGGGTATTAGATAAACTAAATTGTCCTGTTTAATTGACTCCACAGGATCCTTTCATTGTCAAAGCTTGTTTCTAATTGAGTTTGTAAGTTTGAATGCCAGCCACTTTAATCCTTGCATTGTTAAGAATTCTCCGTAAGCTTTCTTAGGTTCTTTCGTTGTATGGAAGTACCATCGGTGATTTAAATTCCCTGTTGTTGGTGTCGTCATTATTTTGTGCATGTTTGACATGCATGTAGTCATTAATATTATCATTATCACTATCACTACTACTACTAATTTTATTTTTACATTTTCTTGCATAATTTCTGATTGATGTATCAAGGTAATTATTAAGTTTCAAAACTTCTCTTATACGCCACACATCCTGTCTTAGATTTTCCTTGGTGCTACTTAGTTTTTGTGCCCTATTACTTAAACATTTCACCATTCCTATTTTCACTGACATAAGATGGGATAATCGGAAGTTCAAATATCTGTTTGAATGTGTGGGTTTCCTGTAAACACTAGTGTTTAAATTTCCCATCTTTCGTTTTTATGTTACAATCTAACATTGGAAGCTCCCCTTCCTTACTTTCCAATCCAGAAGTGAATTGAATTGCTTCTACCTTCGAGATGATATGTTCGAAAAATCTGCTTATGTCCTGTGTTCTAAGTACGGTGAATGTGTAATCTACATACCTCCATCATACTTTTGGGACGGGGTTGAACGTTCCAATCGTTAAGTTTTCCCACCTATCCATGAATACATCTGGCACTATCGGGGGTATTGGTGAGCCCATGCCAACTCCCTTTGTTTGTATATTTTCCCGTGGAATTTAAATACTATGGAAGTCAGACATAGTAGCTCTCCTAGCATTATGTCCTCTAGTGGCACTTTTGTTCTAATTTCAAGTTCTTGATCAGAAACGAGTTCTTTTCTGAACGCTTCTATAGCCATAGTTATCGGTATACGTGTATATAAACTGACGATGTCAAAGTCAACCATTTTTTCCCTACTATTTAATTGTAAATTATGTAATCTGTGTTTTAGTTCATAAGACTTTGTTAGTCTAGATTTCGAATGGCTTCTAAGCGGATTTAACATCATAGCTAATTATTTAAGCAATTCATAAGTAGATGAATTTCTAGAATCAACTGTATGTCCAATAGGATATCCTAACTTATGAACTTTAACAACACTATACATCCTACTGGGGTTATTAGTTTTCGGCATTAAATTGAACCATTTAGACTCAATCAGAAACGGATTCATTTGGCGTATAAGGTCCGCTGTGGATTTCTTAACCTTATTCATAACGGTGTCTGTTGGTTTCTTAATTTCCTCATATGCTTCTGTTTGTATATGGGTATTCACCTCTAGATAGTCTAATTTGTCTAACATCACTTGTATTTCCTTTGTCTGATTTAGTGATTATTATATCCTTGTTACTCTTAAGGTGTTTTAGGGCTTCTATCTCTGGTTTTGCCAGGTCGGGCTTTCCTCTTTTTTGTCGTTTTAAAGTTAGTACACATTGTGCCCGTACTTCATCTGCCTCTGTTTTGTCTATCCTACTTAGTGCTATTTCTGTTTTAGGGATGACATCCTTAGGTTTCAACCCGTCTGCCGTTATGTTGAAATTTAGTCTCTTTTCTAATACACTTATTTCTGTTATGATGTCATGATGAAAATCCTAAACTGAACCCTGGGAATTAACTATTTAAAATAATAACTGATGCATGAGGAATTTCTTAATAGCTTGTAAATACACTTAGTTCAGTGTACATAGTTACTGTAATTCTTTTGAACAAGATTTTTTGTGTTTTGAATTTTAAAAGCGCACTTGTTCACGTAATGGCGATATTCTATTATGTATGATATGTTATTTTTCTCATAGTCAACCACTAAAACTGGATAATTCTGACGTTGAATCGGAGGATAAGTTTTCTACTATTTGTTGGATGTTTGGCCTCCGCTTACTGAGTGAAGAAACCATTGGTGAAATTCTACTCATCCCATGTAGTCAGTCAGAAGATTTTGTCAACGGATGGTCTGGTCTTTTAAGCGTGATACGTCGTTCACATAAATCGCTTCATGAGTTGCACCATATGTGTTTAGCACGTTTGAATAGTGGATTATTTATGTCTCTGGAGCACTTTACTGTTAAAAATGATCTAGGTAATCAAAAAACATCAGTTCTTCGAAGAACGTCCTGTTATATCCAGGGTAAGAACACACCAGGCATGGATACTTGCAATGGAGCTCAGTTTAAAATACTTGATGCATTGTATGATCTTGGTCATAGTGAACATGCTGATTTCGATTCTGTCCAGAAGGTATTCTCTCGTGTAAGTTACTAATTTTGACGTTTTACTCTTAAATTGTGTTACGAAGTGAAAATTTGTCATCTGTAAGGAGGGAATTTATTTTTATCATTTTGTTTAACAACAGTAGTCTCCAAACTGCTGCAAATATTTGCCGGGTACATCTATTGCGTATAAGTCTGCTGACTGAAGTCTACGAATGTAATCCTTGAATTATTAATGGAAGAAATGATAAATACGATTCAGACAAGTGTAGAAGCTTTCATTGAGGTACATGAACTCAGGTTCGTATATTGCAAAATGGCGCACAAAAAAATGAACAAAAGTAGAATGGCACTGCCATGTGCAGTTATTAGCATGAGAGGATTAACTGTTGATTATATAGAATCAGCGTCACACTAGGCGATTCTATAACACTTCAGCAACCCTCTTCAGAATTCGATAGGGGTTTATTGGTCGCACCATATATGTGTATATTGATCTTATTAATCTTTCGTAGGCCACTGAATGTTTATGCCAGGCTCATCTGAAAACTGATCTTTGCTCTAAGGTCATTGTAACTTTGAAATGCCTAACAGAGTTTCATAGATAGAGTAATGCATTATAGAATGCGAATTTCAGGCGACAGGTACAGGTTAACAAAGCACTTATAAGATTTTGCGTCCGTGAAAGTCGACTGCTTTCTTAAATGATTTTCTTAATCAGTGGACTGCGTGTAAAATATCGTTATCCATTTATTTAGTTATTAATCTAAATACTAATAATGTCCCAAAAGTAATGGAGGTAAATGGAAACATTTTAAACTGATGAAATTAGTATGCATCTTTGCTCTTGGTGTGCCAGGTGAATGAATACTAACTGTATGACCGCCGGTTAATAAGAGCTTTTCACGCTTCATGTGCTTGTTGATACTGGCGTTAACTCCCTTTCAATGATAAATACTCAGTTATTTTCTCAAAATATAACAATTTCAGAGCGGAAAAAATCTGCTTTGTGTTACCTGGCAATACGTCATCATGTTTTAAGGGGTCCATTGAATTCATACTATCAGGTAATTTTTATTAGGGTGGTTTTGTAACAATCAAATTATCTTGTATTGAAAAGCATAGGAATTTAATTCAAAGTATTTATTAGTAAAGTGATTGTGTGTGCAGTTCACATACCTACAATCAATCAGCTCTTTGTGCTACAATACGGGGGCATCTAGACTGTCGTGTTAGTCAGTTAGAACCCAATTACTGGGGGTCCAAGTATATAAGTCAAACTTGGCGTGTGAGAGCTGATAATACTACTCCATTGCCCAGGTTGAATTACCTGGAGCTGTATATTTTATTTGTATTGTTAATTGGTTCATTTGGTTCTACAAGTTTAAATTCCGTTGCACCTTCTCGTTGTTGAACATCAATGGTGATGTCATAATCCCTTCTGTTCCATTGTATAACTTACAGTACAATATAATTGATCTCCAAAATATAATGTTTAAGGGATTGTCTCCGGATCATTGGAAGATCAGTTTCTGAAGGCATTTCGTTTGGCTTTTTTTGTATTGTCTATTCTTAATTCAATGTATTACAAATAAGTTCTCATGCTTCAATGAATTTAGATTGGAAAACTTTACTGTCTTGTTTTTATGATATTATCTTTACAATTTATCCGTCTTTCTGCTTACAATACATGTATATGTTCTCTCATTTTTCAGCTAAATTTGAATGCAGGGCATTTTGATTACATGTTCATCAAATCAGACCCATCAAGAACAGTTCATGGTGATGATAGATCACTATTTGCTCGAGTTACTGAAGCGCGGTAGGTATTTTCATTATTACTTTTACTTACTGAATTACAAGTCACTTGTTTACCAAATTAATCTAATCCAGCAGGCAAGTAGGTAAAGGTTTGCCTGCCTTCTACTTGATAGCCAGCTTACCTCATATTATTTGGCTTCTTCAATATATATAAGTAGGATTAATTTTTTAACCCGTAGTGTAATTCAGTCGCTGATTATGTAAACACATCTCTCGTTGTTTACTGCGTTTAAACGATTGATTTTTGAACAGTCAAGTGTATGGTAGGCGTTGGTGGCACAACGGTTATGACTCACACCGACCATGCACATGGTCCGGGGTTCGATCCTCTGCCGACGCACACCTGATATCTATGGTCGGCCTGCACAATTTGGGCTACCGATATCCATGCTGAAAATTCCATACTTGTACCAAAAATACGGTGTGGAATCAAGCTGTAATCAAATCACAAATTAATGCTTATTTCCTGTTTAGGCTGTTTCAATTGACAGCTTATTGAATATTGCGATTATTTTCATTACCGAACGTTATCAGTTGTTAGTACGTTGATAATATTAGCATTTAGTAGTGATTATTTAGTGTCTTGGTTGTTTGTGGTAAGTCCGTCAACAAATACCACTGACAGAGAGTTATTCTCTTGCATGCAGCACAAGTTTGTTTTTGTTCTCAACTAACTATTATTACTGTTTTTTAGTTATGGTTATTTTAAAAGAAGTAATAAATAGCTTTTGTAAATTACTTTTCATTTAGGGAATCTCGTCGACGTAGTTTACGACTGCGTAAATTAAAACAACCTGATCTGAATAATGAATCACTTTCTGAAAAGATTCGTCTACGTTTCCTTAGTATGCTACTATCTATTCTTACGGAAGCTGTACCTCGATTACAATCGTGTGAAATTGCCGCTCTAGTCCAAAGCAAATCGAAATCCGGTGATTTGAACACATCGATAACAACATTAGAGACAAGATCACCAGGCGTTGATGGAAAGAAATCAAAAGATCAACATTTACCGATGAATGATTTAATTACTCCACTAGTCAATCATTTGACAAGGTAGGTGATGTCCTAAGATTGGATCTTATCATATGAACATTTATTTCTGAATACTTTGATACATCATCTTCTAATGGTCAGTGTACCTGTTGAGCAGATATTCTGATGCTTCCGTATCTTGTAAATACTGAACACAAATACTCTTCGCTGAATTTATTTTCTTTCCCATACACCCTCGTCCATTGTTGCATCGTTATATTTCTCTTCTGTCTGATATACATAATTGTTCGAAATGTCTGTCTGTCTGGATTCAACATAGAACTTGACACAACAACAGTTCGAGTTCCCACCTTCCAAGTAGCACACAAAGGTAGACAAGAAGATGAGTGAAGAGAATCAATAGAGTTTTGACAAGTATAAGAGTGAAACAGAATGAGTAATGGTAGAAAGGAATATGAAAGGTTAAAGAGACTGAATACATCTGCGCCATTGACAACGATTTTGAGCTATGTCGCCTATTGTCTTCAGCCATTGATTGATTCTTAGAGTCCCGAGGGCCCCAACCCGGAAGTCTGCATCTCCCTACCTGACTCAGTTTAACTGTCATGGATTTCATGGATTGATGCCATGCTTTTATTTGGCCACCACTTACTCTTTTCCAACCTGCACCTATATGAGCTAGTAATGTCCGTTGGGGGAGGCGATGGTTAGGCATGCGCAGCACGTGACCTAGCCATCTCAATCTATGTAACTTTATAGCTTCGCCGATTGATTTTCCCTCTTTGCCCAACACTACGCCTGACGTCAGCATTACTTACCTTATTATACCACCTAACGTGAGAAAGAGATCGTAGACATCTATGATCAAAAGTTCGAAATATGGTAGTGTGAACTAAAACATTTCTGTTTTAAGTCCTACGTTGATTCGTTAATTAGGTAGATAGTCAGTCATCTAGTCCGTAAGAATGTTATTCTTTATTCTAAATGCAGGGTTTTTCAGGTATCAGTATAGATCCAAGTTTTTGAATGTCAGTGAACATGGTAGTTCAGGTAGTGTTATATGGGAGTATCATAAATCTTGTTTAACTTTAGGACTGTCTTTTATTTACAACTAATGGCCTTTATCATTCCTTATTTCATGATATCTTGTGTAACTGTCAGTGAATGTTGAAAACGGATTGCTCCTATTATTCTCAAGCTAATGTATTAGTACTGAGACTATGCTGAGAATCATTCAATAAGCTACTGCTGCACACTTCATCTCACAATTTTTTTTATCTAGTTCATTTAACGCTTTCGTGCTGTCATCGTTTTTTTTTCAACCTAATTTTTAGCTTGTTAAATATGGAGCAACATATCAAACAGTCAGCATCTAGTGCTAATCAAACAAACCTTATTGAAGGGTCAGATACAGATAGTGATTTAGAATCCCTTCCTGGTAGTATTTCTGACATTCATTTGGATCAAGAGTCAGTTGACATATCACCTGGTGGTAGTGATGAAGACACTTGTATTCGACCTCTTTTACGTCAGTGTGTTTACAAACTCTTGGTATGCATTACAGCTATCCTAGCTGAAGGAAATCGAATCAAACCACCTCGTAGAAAACGTTCTTATTGGAAGACATCAACTGATCATATGGGTTTACTTTATGGATTAGCTGCTGCACAAGTTGCTGTTGATCCAATATTCCTTTGTCTCACTATATATCCTGATTGGCCAGCTTTACATCAACAAGTTCTACTTTGTTTCATTGAATTATCACTTATGTTTCCTGTAAGTTTCTATTTATTTACTTATTTACTGATAAACTGGTGATTGGTATAGTTTTGGAAAAAAGTAAAGTTTATTTCCCCCTTAATAGTCGGATTCTGAAACATTTTTATTATCTCAATATGGGTTTGTTTATGTGAAATTGTTAGACGGATACTTTTGATTAGACACTAGTCAGTCACTAGTATCCATCTAATATCAACAACTTGAAGTGCACCGTGATGGCAAGCCACCTAGAATGCTGGCCACATTGCAAACTTGACTGATAGGATTCATTCTGCACCAAATAAAGGAGTAGACACACTACATTTTTTTTCCCTTCACGTTCCCCAGTGGAACATAGGGCTTCAAGCTAGTGGCTTGAAGTTTCTGTAGCAGTGTTTATTTTACAGGATGGGGTTGCTAGCCTCATGCCCAACCTTTCCTCTTCACCAGAATTATTAATCGCTTAGCGAGGTAAAGGAGTGCGTCGGCCGGGGATCGAACCCCGGACCATGTGCATGGTCGGCGAGACACACTACACTAGTTACTAACAATTGTGCAGTTAAAGTATCCAGTAATGTCCTACAGGAGGCAAGTCGTGACCCCGAATAGCTCAATGGTAACGCTTCTGATTGCATCACCCAGTGATACAGGTTCGGATCTCAGAAGGGACATGAGTTCCTTCAGAGTAGCAGGTACTCCTTGCTGACTCCTGAGTGCCAGCTATCACGAAACCTAGGTCGAAGGCTTCCTGTCGACTGCCTCCAATCATCTGATATCAATTTGTAGAATAGGTGGTGAAGTTACAGAGATTTTGTTCCCTAGTACTTGGGATAATCTTTACTGTTAACTTTCTTGTTTGGTACATTTTTCCGATATGCTTTACGCGGACTTGTCTCATTTTGTTTCACATCACTGGTAATTATTGTCTAGTTTATTGGAAACATTTGTGGATTTAAGGGCCTGGGAAGCACAGTTTGTGGATATTTCTATACTTTAAGAGGTTTCTTATCATGAGCTTACATCAATTAGAGAACCATTAGGAAACCTGGGAGTACTGAATAGCTGTTTCATCCTAGTTTGGGATTTTTCAACAGAACGCACCCACACTTCAGGGTTGGAACGCAGGGCCTTCCAGTTATGAGGCAAGTTTGTAGACTATTAAGCCACTATGACCCTGTCAAATGGCCAGTGCATGAATCCTAACTTCTTCCAATTCACCATATGGCGCGACCACTAGCTCATGTCGTCGACGAGTATTTGTCCTCACACCCGACCTGTTGTACCCCACGGGTCACGGCTTCCCAATAAAAGTCAGTTAACTACCTACCTGAATAGAACCAGTCTCTAGTGAGCATCAGATTGCTATTCAAGTGCTGGTTTGCGGGAGTTTGATTTGTCACAGCAACTCATCAGTCCAGTGCTGTCCAGTACTCCCAGGTTTTCCAATGGTTCTCTAACTTATGTCAACTAATGATGAGATCGTGTAACATATCAAATGCCCATTAACCAACATTTGAATTGTTTTTGTGTTGACTTGTTGTTATTTTCTTGTCGTGATTTTAATTAATTTTCATGTATTGTCAACAGGTAATTAGTGCTACCTTCTAACTGTGTTTTCTAATAGCCTACTCATTACCTGTGTTAGTTTTGAGCTTTTCTTTTTATCACATTTTGTTCTAAGCTTTTATTTATTATTATTCCCCTGGGTTCGGAGTGGAATATAAGGCTTTAGCAGCACGTCTCCATTTTGTCCTCTTTAACTGACCCCACGATTGTCCATGAGCTTTCATTTCTTCCTCACACGATCTCCTCCATGTTACCTTCAGACCCACGCCCAACTCGTCGTTTCCCACTCAGGTTGCTGTGGCGGGCGATGTCACCTGATGGTCTTCTCAGCGTATATCGGATCCATCTCCATTTTCAGCCTTTGTTACACATAACTGAGCATAAACTTTTGCATTGTGTGCCTATTTACTGATCTTGAATTTCACCATGATATTTCGCACTAGGCTGGATATCGAGGTTTCGTATTTATATTTTGGTGACACGTTTTAAATGTTGTTGTCTAGTAATGTCTGGTAAATCTATTTTTTTGTATCCTACTTTATAAATGTTCTGAGTTGCACACACGAAGTTGTCAGTTATATAAATTGATATTATGAATCCTTAGGCTTTCTTACACCATTGCCTCAATATTATTATGTCCTGGTTAAAGAGTATGAAAATGAAACACACCTTGTAGCTATATTAATGTCAGCATAGTGTATAAATCATGATTCACCAAACTCATAGATGTACATTCCTACAACCTCACCGAGGATAACACATTATGCTCACGATTAGGGCAGGTGGTGTCATTGACGATGATAATCCATTGTCTTCATATGGGTTTAACTTTGTATTGAAATGTTGTGTGATGTGGACAGGAGTTAAGGGTATTGGCCAGTCGAGAAAATCCTTGCATTATATTTTTAAAAGACGATTGGTTAAAAAAGTGAATAGCCTTTGCTGTTGCTATTAGCCTTAAGTTAGTTTGTAATTTGTAAGGACTCTGTTACTCAGTGCCAGGCGATCAGTCAAAATTAATGTGTGAGGACTGATATTGCTACCTAGTTATCCCAGGCTTAAGTAGATGGAGTTGGATTGGAACTCCGTTACCCCACTGACAAGAGGCAATGAGACACATTTCCACAGTACTTCAGAACTTCTATTTGTGATTTGAGGTTTCATAAAACAGCTGTTCATTCACAGCTTTTTAGTTAGCTATGGTGATTACTGATTTCTATTTCGTCAAATGTTCAAAGTGAAGTCGACATTATCGTCATCGAATGAGCTTAAAACGATGTGTGTTTTACGTAGTATGTGAAATATGATCGTGATTAGCAAATATACCCGTCTAATGTAGTAGTAGTAGTTCAAATTTAATACTTAGCTTTATAAAGATCAAAATTTTTAATCTTTTTATGCAATATTTTTACGTTTTGTTTTTGTATTTTCTTCTTAGAGCGCACTATGTCAGCATTTAGTGTCTTTAGTGCAATGGGTAGCGTGCAATCGTCAACTTATGCGTTTGGATAATGCACATAATCTCAGTATCTTAGGACGTCTTATATTGGTAACTGTCCCTGCACTCATCCGAGCATCATCCGAGCAAATTTCTACTGGTCTTTATGTTCTCTACCTGTTTGTGATGAGATTCTCTGAATTTTCTAGTAATTTGAGTCGTCGTCGACTAGCACTGTATACAGTTCTGGTGCGTGGTTTGTCTCAAGTAACTGGTCCATTTATGACAGATAGTGAAATCAACCGGGGTGTTTTGCCAAAGTCGTCACTCACAGATGAAGAAAAATCCAGCAAAAAGATGGATACTTCTGACCGTGCAGTTGAAACAAAGATCTCATTACGTCCAAAAGATAGTTGGCTTGGTAGTTGGTTATGGGTGTCATCGTTAATATTTTTGAATAAAAATTGGCAGACACAATCAGTTGGTAAGTTCAAAATGGTGAATATAAGCTGGGATTTCTTTCAAGTAGATTAATGGACTCCAGATGTATGTTATTTATCCTATTAATTGTTTAGTACCTTCAAAGAACTTGCTGATTGATCACTCACTATAAAACTCTGTATAAACTGCCACTTTTGTATTTGAATCTTTAAAAATTTAGAGTGGAACAGTTTGCCCAGTTGTTGGGATATTAGATAGAGTAATAAATTCAGTATTTAATGAGACATTCTAAGTTGTCATTGACGACATGACAAGACTTGTTCAGTCTCACTCGTGAAGTCATTCATAAGTTGAAATGCTATTTATTACTAGAGTATTTGCACTTTTATACATCTCGATTCTTGTGTTCCTAGTGGAGCACAGAGCTTCAAGCTCTGAAGTTTCAGTGACCGTGGTTTTGTTGTTGTGGAGTTGACTGCTTCAGGTCCAACCTTTCCTCTTTTTTTTGGGCTTATTATCGGCAAGGAAACTAGTCGAGGTTTAAGAGTGCGTCGGTCGAGATTCGAACCCTGGACCACATGCGTTGCTGGTGAGCATTCCACCATTGAGTCACCAACACACATGTTTGCAGAATGTATCTAGCTACTGGAAGTAGACGGAGCATACATTTTCTGCAGGATACAGATATGTCTTGTTATGCGCAACTATTCAGTACGAAATATAGAATTATATGGAAATAAGGATTATCTAACGACTGACAGCAGCACATAGTTAACAGATAATTCAGTGAACTAGCCGCATACTTCGGTAAACACTGCTGATCCAACAGTTGTGAATACGACATTGTGTGTCGTTCATCACTTTGACAGATTTCATGTCCGATCACGAACTGACTGCAGTTATAGAGCCATGAAACACCAGACAGTACTGGATAGGTGTTTTCTGATAGTTTGAGGCTTCCCCACGGTACTCTCCCATGACCCCACCAGGGCTTGAACGCGACACATTCAGGTCAGAACTGTCCAGTACTTCCTTGTTTTCAGTGGTTCTCTAACTAAAGTCAATTCGTGATCAAACTTGGAGTTTGACAGTATCGTTATGAGTAGAATTTGCCGCAGTTCTGTCATCAAGGTTAAAACTAACCAAATGAATTCAGATATCGATATCGGTTCTGTTTTAATCTCATAGGTAAAATGATTTATAACTCAAATTTAGGACAGCTTGTAATTTTCAGATTATCACTAGCTCGTGGTAACCAATTTCTGTTTTTCTTGTTTTTTTGTCTTTTCTAGCTGATGAAGTTGGACCTTTTCTTATCGATTTATTTTGTCATTTTGGATGGGATCATCAAGTGGTTGGATTATGTGAATGTATAGATTTCCTGATATATTTATGTACTAATTCTTGTGATTATAAAATTCATGAAGTAAGTTATTCTAGAAAGTATAATTTCCACACATTACTAGTTATTTCCCTCTTCCTGTGTTTCTACATTATTATAAACCTATTTAACTTACTATAAAAATAGCTGTAAGTTAAAAAGGAACGTTTCATTTTGGTAAACTCGTTTGCGAACACGTATTATGAAGGATGGAATAGTGGAAAACTAGTTTTTAGTTGAAGCATACTAAATAATAAATTGCAAGTTACTGGATCTGACCAGTTATTTTAGACTAGGAAACCATGATGAATGTTAAGAAGTGAGAAACTGAGTTTGTACAGAGGAGTTTCCCAGAAACAGGGACCGCATAAACTATACATTCCTATATATTGCTCCTAAAGTTGAGATTCAGTGCAGTTAGAATGGCAAGATTATTAAGGAGTCGCTTGCCACCTTTGCTGGGAAAGAAGACCTCTACGCCTTCATGCTGCGACTTACCATCTACATCTACTTAATGTTTGGATTATTCCTGAAAGTGTTGGCTATTCATAACGATCGCTTCACCAATTCTTTTGTTTTTATGGTCTCACTTAGCTTTGGCTTATTTAAAAGTTTTTATAATGACTAACTCCTTATTGATTATAGTATAAACAGTGGTTGTAATTTTCGTAATTTTTGAGGAAAACTGACTGTGATGATTTTACATTTTTTTATTCCTTTACATTCCCAGTGGAGCCTAGGGCTTCAAGCCTCTAGCTTGAAGTTTCTGTAGCGGTGGTTATTATTTTTCCAGGATGGGGTTGCTAGCCTCATGCCCAACCTTCCCTCTTTAGCAGTATCATTACTGGCTTAGCGAGGTAAAGGAGTGTGTCGGCCAAGGATTGAACCCGGAACCACCTGCGAGGTTGGTGAGCATTCTACCACTGTACCACTGACGCACGATTTTTCATTTAAACCTGAGAAAACTCCTAAGCGAAGATATTGTTTTATTTTTATTCTATCTTGATAGTCCTGGTAAGATCTTATGCAAGATGTCAAGGGATTTCTAAAATGGGACAGTTGCACTGAAGTCTGTAATAGTTGTTAAACTGGTTTATTCCCGTGAATGTAGGTGTGTCAACTCCTCTTTCTATAAATTGACTAATTAGTGTTTTTGCTTGGCAAATACAACAAGGATGACTGAGCTTGTAATAATATTCAATTTTTCATCTAGGCGTTTTGAATGTATTCATTAAGATCAGTGCAGTTCGTTTTTGTAATGTTCTGGCACATTAAGTATAACTGTTCTTACAGTTTCTAAACATTGTAGTTGATAATGATTTCCATCGATAGTGTAATCATTGGCACAGATTGCCGTCATTATTCTGAACGAGTAACTATAACAGTGCTCATACTAGTTATATTTTACTTTATAGTCTACTAGGAGAGTGAATATTTCTCAGAATGAAGTGTTTAGATTACTGAGATGTTTTAGTTTCTTTTGTAATAAAGTGCATTCAGGTACTTGTGTGTGGCATGTTCTACTGACAAGATTTATCAGTAGTATATGAAGAGACGTTCACTGGCACGAAAACATCAATTGGCGGAGAGATTGATTTGATGTCAGAGAGAAAAAATTAACCAGTATTGCAGCAAAATATGGGTAAAATGAAAAGAAGACAAAGAAACACAATACGAAGGACAGAATTAGCACAACACGGAAGATCTGTGCAAATAACGGAATTCATATATGGTATACATATTCCCCCTTGCAAATTGCAAGTAGTAAACATTCCGTTACCAAGTCTGTTGTCTTCAATGCTCTTAATTACTATAAAATCAAATCAAGCTGAAAGATGTGTGTAAAGTAAACTCAAGCGACTCGTCGCGCATAAGCACTGCGCGCAAGGATCCAGCATCATAACAACTTCATTTCGGCGTTGCATAGTACTAGCCATCTTAACATACATGAGGTCTCCAGTTAGACTTAAATGACACCGGCTTACATTTGCGGCTATTTCAAAGTTATTGCTTACATGTTTCTTTTTGTCTACTTCATTTTTCTTCTCCAGATCACTGGATCAGAAAGTTCCACTGCTTTTTGCATAGAAATTGAACAACCTAAAAAACGACGAAAGTTAAGCGCATCCTATGTGAATCCGAATGAGTCGCCAACAAATAACTCCCAGCTTGTTGTACTTGAGTCTCAGTCAAATGAGAATGATACACATTCACCAACATCATTTAGTCAATTGGCATCTTTTATTTTCAATTCAGACAAAGTATACCAGACAAATGAAACAGTATCTAAGATTCTTACTATGCCAGCTGTTGTTACCTTGAGTGATATATGGTCTTTAGTCAATCGAACTGTTCAGTTCATTGCTGTATTGATAAAAAATCCTGATTATTGTGCTAAAGTTCAAGAGGCTTTTAAAGATCCTTCAGGTTTAAGTGCTGTTTATGGCCGACTAGTTGAACATATCGTTCAATTAATGCTGATTGTAGCTACTTTCTCTACAAAAGTTAAAAAGTCTGGGGAAAAAGTATCAGAGGTTATTACTTGTTCTGATGAAGCATTGTCTGCTCTACAATCAATTTTAGTTCAAGTTAGTTTACTATTTATTTTATTTCATTACATCATAATTTGTTAGTTTTTATGAACATAATTATTTTATCCTTTTTTTAAATATGCCAATTATCACCATCCGGAGGTCCGTAAGGATCATAACCAAATTCTGGAGTTCATAGTTTGAATTAATTCATTAAGCTGTCTAAAGAATATGAATTATTCCTTCTTATAGTTTAGGAAAGCTAAAAACAGTTAGTGTTAACTTTGGGTTTGCTTTACAACTTTTTATAAATTTTTTTGATTTTGTTCCTTTACGTCCCCAGTAGAACATAGAGCTTCAAGCTAGAGCTTTGATGTCTCGGTGTCAGTGGTTTTAATTTTTACAGGGTGAAGTTGCTAGCCTTATGTCTAACCTTCCCTCTTTGCCGGTCCTATTACCGTCTTAGTGAGGTTTAGAAGTGCGTCGGCCGGGAATTGAAACCCCGGGCCACAAGCTTGGTTGGCAAGCGTTCTACCGCCGACTCACAACTTTTCATGGGAGTTTATTTAGCGCCTTAGTGGGGTAGGTGCTTAACTCTATGAGATTATACTGTGTAGATCTGTAATGTTGTCGGATGAGATTAGGCAAACTGAATTGAGGCACGATATAGCAATAGTTAGCTATAACGTACCTGTGTGGTTGGGAGGATTCAGTCTCATCAACTTACAATCACGGTTATTCAACTGACTGTAGTCACCAGTGACCAGTTTCCTTAAAAATTTCTATGTGTACTGCAAATTATGCGACTGCATAAGTGTGCATATATATATATATATTCCCAATGGAAGTATATATATATTACTTGGCCAGTTTATAAACTGCCATATGGTTATTAGGTTTTAAAAATTCCAGCCTGATTTATTCTTTTGTACAAATCAATTCATCCCATCGATATTGTGGAGTTGTGGCTCGTTAGCGGAAGCACTAGGCTTTCTGCCAACGCATCCCGGGTTCGAATCCCGTCACACCTTTTCATTCTAGGCGACTGGGTAGTATCATCAACCTGTGTACAATAAGTGTATGACGCATAGTCTGAACTGTGAAAAACCTGTTGCAGGGACTGAGTTATGCGTATTAAGTTTGGTTCAGTTGAATACATTCGATTAGAAATCTAAGCTACTCTCGATTGCTTACAATTTTTCAGCGATCTGATCATATATCTGTTTTATTCATAAAGTGTTTTTTTGTCAAAGCTTTATTCAACTGGATTATTTCAATTGGTTTTTCATTTTTTAGTTATCGATATACATAAAGTTTGATTTTCAATTCTCCTTTATTTCTTTGCACAGATCTTAGACTCTGTACCTGGGCGAGTATTTATTTCAATGGTCTCCAGCTTATTTGCTTCAGATAATCGTGGACTTCGTCGTAAAGCATTAGATCTATTATCTGCTAAATTGTCAAACCTTACTGAGCGTATACATCCAGTTCCAATTTTAGTTGACTTCAATAAAATGAATTATAAATCTTACTTAAAATCTCACAAGCAGTTGATTAACCGAAATCATGTTAATTTGGATAATACATTGGAGACCGGTTTGGTTCAGTTTACTGGCAAACTGACATCATTCTATGGTGTGAAGAGTAATCAGCTAAATGATGGTCAAATACAGAAGACTACCACTGTCTTTGGTTCGCCATTCTCTCGTCAGTGCCTGGCATGTCTGAGAAGTTTAGCCAAATTGCTAGCTTACCGATATCCCGGAGAATTCATGCGTGTAAGTTTCCATACATCATCTGTTGTCTTGGGCGTGTGTTTTTATTTAAGAAAAAGCATTAGAAAGCTACCAGTCAGATCACCATATTATTATTATCATTATTATTGTTTCCTTTGATTCCTAGAGGAACATAGGGCTTCAGCCGTGCGTCTCCATTGCGTTCGGTTCTCTGCTAGAGTGTTCACTTGGCTCTAAGTCTGCCTACACGTTCTCATCTCCTCTTCACATGACCTCCTCCATGTCACCCTTTCACTGACGACCAACTCGCCGCTTCCCTTTCGGGTTCCACTCGAGCAATGGCTTGTCTAGTGATGTCACTTGATGGTTTCCTCAGAGTATGGCCGATCCAATCCATCTCCATTTCTTCCTGCCTATTTGTTTCACAATCAGTTCCTGGTTGGTTTGCTCATTGCCAGAGATCCCTGTTGCTGATCTTTTCTGGCCATCTGACCTTGAGTATTGAGCGAAGACAACTGTTAATGAGAGTCATTAGTTTATTTGAGATGCTCTTTATGACGCGCCAAGTCTCTGATCCGTATAGTAGCACTGACTTCACATTGGAGTTGAAAATCCGGATCTTATTTTTGATGCTGAGTGTTGTTGACCTCCACACAGACTTGAGAGTAGTGAAAGCATGTGTTGCTTTTCCGATTCTTGCTTTGATATTTTTTGATGACCTTGACGCGCTTTTCGATTACTACGTTACATTAACATAGTTACATAAAACTCTTATTTTTGTGAAATATCTTGTCAGATCACCATATGTCTAACCTTACTGTGTTACAGAACTGCAAGGAAATAAGTTTTGTGCATATTATTTTACTTATATCACAGTTTTTAAGTTGAACGGCCTCCTAAAGCCGTAGTTATTGAAGGAAAAATACGATCATTACTTGTCCTTTGCAATTTGCTTCGGTATCCATTTTCTTACATATTCTTTCATAAAATATTTGCAACCTTAAGAGTTCTCCTTTATGCACTTAATTTTAGGCTTTGGATAGTTTAATGTCTATTCCCGGCAATTGGTGGATATCTGTTGGGCCCACAGAAACTCCAGAAAATCCCAGCGATACTGGCCAGACTACAAATTCACGCAGTCTCCCCTCTGGATCATCTTTAGCCGAGTCACGATCTTTGGCTTGTTTGTTCTTTGTCGAATGTCTTCAACGTTTACCTCCACAATCCTTATATCCAGAAGCTAGTGCAACTGCATCCCGTTTGGGCTGGTTACTTTCCTTTGCTTTAGACCATGCCTGTACATGTACATCATTTATCCCTTCACCAAAATTATCAGCAAAGCGTCATGGTTTTGTAAACTCTCCACATAAATCAGAACATCAGTGTACATTAATCACTGGTTCAATGCATTCACGAGATCAACATCTATTGGTAAGATAATATTTCTAATTGATACGTTTGATTAATGGTATAGTGAAATAGTAGAGGAATGTTTGTTATCGAAAATTTTTCTTACTGGGTTTCTTTATAATCGACTGAAATTGTCCAAGATATAAAAACGTCGAAAAATCATAATTATAAAACGAAAACAAAGACTAAAAAGGCTACATTTGTAATCCGAAGCTTCACACGAGATGTTATGATTATCTAAGTTTCTGTCTATGGTTAAATATAATGGTGGTCTTCTGCAGGTTTAAAAAAAGTTATTTATGACCAGTACTTTAAAATGGCTACAGTGCATATCTGTTAAACATTGTGTAAGATAATATTTTAGCTAGACGGATTTATCAGCTTAAGTACTCAACTTTCAACCAACGGGCTACGTCTACTTCAGCCTGGAAAGCTGGGTAGTAACAGTAGTTCCCACACAAATATATGTGGCATATAGCCTGGCACATAAAAAATCTTTTTTAAATGATGAAGTTCTGACTATTAATGTAAGGTATAGAACCTGGGCATTGTGGTAGAATGTCTGACTGACTCAATGACCGGTTTCAACAAAGAACTTTCCACCGATGTGCAGCAGTTCGAGTCGCCACACTCTACGTAGCACAAAGTCAGAGAAGAAAGTAAAAAGAAACGCAAAACAGAGACAGTAAACAGAGATATGAGGCAAAAAGAAGAGCAATATAGAAGAACAATATATATTAATTGGGCATTATAAGTCATAAAGAGTGGATGCATCTGCACCAGCCATTGAGAACGATTTTGAGCTATATCACCATATGTCTCCAGGCATTGGTCCTTACCATCCCGAGGATCCTAACCGCTAAGTCTACATCTTCCTACGTGGATAAAACTAACTGTTGTGGATTTGATTGACTGATGAAGCCATATCGTGGTTTGACCACCAATAACCTTCTCTTTTCCAACCTGACCCTATGTTAGCTAACATTACCTGTTGTCGAGGAAGGCGATAACTAAGCATGCGTAACACATGTCCTAACCGTCTCATCTAGGTTACTTCATGGCCTCGTCGATTGATTTCCCCTCCTTACGTAACACTCGGCCGAAGCCTCACCTCAGCATTGCTCACCCTATTATACCACTTCATACGGAAGATAGAACGCAAGCGCCTATGATCGAAGACAGCTAGCTAGGCTTTTCTTGTCTTCCACTCTCAATGGCCATGTCTTGCCCACAGCCATAAAGGAGGACGGAGCGGACTGCTGAGCAGTACACACGTCCTTTGATCGCTAGTCATCCGGATATCACGTCCACCAAGCAAGAGATGGCGTAGGTTGGCATATGCCCAACGAGCCTTCAGCATCCATGCTGAGATTTCGTCAACGATCAACCCGCTGGCTTTGGCTGATGCAACTTCCCAACACGCTCTACCACTTAACTCCCTGTCTTTAAGCTAGGAGTAGTCGATGTAGTCCAGTCCTGTAGCATCATCTTACATCTGACAGCAGGAGCGAATCGCATGCCAAACATTCAATGACTGCTCGCTGCTGAAGGTGTTCAGAAGCCTGCTGTATTTTGTCAGCATTTTCACATAGAAGGACTATATCATCTGCACATTCGAAGTCGACGAGATTATTCCCATCCTGGTAACAAGTCAATAACTGAGTCGCTGAAGTAATGTAATTCTATATCAAATAAGTTAATTTCCAATATCATAGTGATGCAGTCTTAATAACTGGATGACGTTTCGAGCAGAATTTATTGCTTGTAATCATATCGATTGAGCTTCTGGCCAGCCTCAACTGAACAAGACTAATACGTGTGTCCACCAATGAACTGATATTCACCCCCATCTTTCAAAAGTTAGTAGCCTTCAATTCACTAAGACTGCTGGTATTCGAATCAATTGTTACTTTCAGGACTGTGCAGTAAAGTGGAAGAGTGAATGAGTTTAAATTTTATTTTTATTTTCATTCATCAATTTAATTAAAGAGTTGTTTATCTGTTGTGATAAATTGTATCCTTGAGTTAGCGATTTTCTGAAGTGGCACGTTTTTCCTTGAATCTGAATGTTCAACTGTGAAGATTGTTGGTCTCTCATCATTTGGTGTACAGGGAGTATTTAGTTAGATTTTCCCTGACCCCCTTGTTTTAAGTTAAGAACAATACAATTCTTATTAGTGTGAAAATTATGCATTTTTATATTGATCATTTCATTCTACTGAAGTATATTTTTAAAATAATATTTTCTATTCAGGCAAGTTTAACACTGATCAGTAATCTACTAGAAATAGCTATTATTCATCGGCTATGCTATCAATCGAAAAACAATCATACACCAGATGATACAGAGTCAGCGATCGGTAAGTGGTTAGAATTCGGAATAGCAACGAAAAAGAAGCCGACACATTCTCCAGTTGCTGAATCTGCTGCCATCACATTATTGAGCTTGTTGTTTCAACTTCGAAAAGACAATTTATCTGTCCTTACTAACAGTAATCCAGAACGTTGTGGTCATATACTTCGTCAGATTGCCAATCTTGTTGACCATACTCAGTAAGTGTTATAAAATCTTTTGATAAAATATATTTGAATTTATTGTATTTGTATAATTCTCACGATGAGAACGAGTGACCGTGTAGATCATCTTCGCTATCACCTAACCTAGATTTATGGCGATAGTAGTGTTTATCCCTTAAAAAAAAACAGCAGCAACTGAGAATGTTTGTTGGCAGATTCAAGTGTACACTGCAAATGCTTCTCAAATGATTAACTTTTGAGTAACTTTCATTTGGAAGCCAATGCTGAACTAATAAAGTTCTAAAAAGTGTCGAACAGTATAGATTGGAAAATTTCTGACACGCCTTTATTTGTAGATTTGTTCACATTGGTTATCTTTTTTAAAAATGAAGTGTTTTAGAATTGTAGTGTAACTTGTTCGTAGTTATGTCAACAACTCACTTCTATAATAAAGAATATCCATATAATTGTATTTTTTTCGCATGTTTGTGTGTTTACAGTCAACTTCTCCGTCACGTAACAGAAATCAGTTACCTACTTACAACAATACAACGTGTAATTGAAAAAGCCTCAAAAGAAAGTAATAATGTAAGTGTTCACACTTCGATTTTCGTTGATTGTAATAACATTCTTATGAATTTTGTGTAGGTAGTCGTCTCTTATTTTTTGTGTGTTGACGTTTCTTTAGCGGTTTGATAGGTTTATTGGTGTAGCGTTTCTATCTCTACGCCGAATCCTCCCTCTTTACCCGGGGTTGGGACCGGCTAGAAAACTAACAAGCTAGTTAACTAGGGGACAATAACAACCAGCACCAATCGCCATCATCGGGAAGGATTTAACAGAGGTTACATGCTTCACTTATCTAGGAAGCGTGGTTTCAACTACAGGTAGAACGGATGAAGATGTCAAGGCCAGTGAGAATCGGAAAGGCAAGATACGTCTTCATCAACCTGAAATCAATCTGGAAATCTTCTGCACTCAGCTAGCACAAAGAACAAGATTCGGATTTTCAACACCAATATCAAGTCGGTCCTTCTATACGGGTCAGAAACTTGCACTGCGTGTCACGAAAAACATTTCCAACAGGTTGCAGGCTTTCATCAACAGCTGCCCACTTCGCTGGCTGGCTCCATACTGAAGATCAAATGGCGAGAGAGAATTAGTAACAAGAAACTCTGACTGAGAACAAGCCAAGAACCAATCGCTCAATCAATATGTAGGTGAAAGTGGAGATGGATCAGGCATATATTGAGGAGAATGACATCGCGCTGAATGCAGGCCATCGCTCGAGTGGAATACCAATGGGAAGCGACGAGTGCGTCGTCAATGCGAGGATGACATAGAGTACATCATGTGAATTGAAGTAGGAAATAAGATATAATGGTCAATCGTGTGGCTAACCGGTTGAAGAGGAGAGCACAGAATAGAACAGAGTAGATATGTGCTGCTGAAGCCGTATGTTCCGCTCGGAACTCAAGGGAATAATAAATAATAATAATCCTCTCTTAAATGTACTTCAACAATCCGGTTTATATACACCAAAACTGCTGTTCTACTGGATATTATGGGGAGAAATGTTTTGCAGCATTAGACAGATCAGTGCATTTCATTATCACTTATGTTCTTAGGAAAGTTAAAAATTTGATAGGCACAATACTATGAAATATACGTTACGTAATATATTAGATTAATTTCATACAGCCGGTTCCCTTTATTATAGTTTGAATAAAGAAAGGACGAACATATTTGCAGGATAATACGAGCTCATTTTATTTCGAGGATTCTCTTCAACTGTGTACATTCAAGTGCACTGGAGTTTGTGCACATAAATGAGAAATCTGACTCGCTAAATGACTGGCTGATTGAGTTTGAACATAGAAATCTGGACAGAAGTTCAGCAGTTCGCGTTCCCCCACTTCATTTGGCACACAAAGGTAGACACACTAGAGAGAAAGAGATTCAGGAGAACTAATTATCAGCAGAAATATGAGGGAAAAAATAGCTACATGAAAAAAACGCTGGGGTTTAATAGATATGGGGTATCACAAAGTGGGAATGCATCTGCGTCATTGAAAACGATTTTGAGCCATATCACCAATTGTATCCAGCTATTGTTTCTTGCCATCGCGAGAAACCCCGACCAGGCAGTCTACACCTCCCTACTTGGCTCAGATTAACTGTTAAAGATTTTGTGTAGTGATTCTAAGTTTTGGTATGACCACCTATAACTGCTTATCTTCATCTATTGGTGTGCTTATTGCCGTGTAATGCTTTTAAGTTTGATTATTTTAACTTGTAAATGTAATAAGTGTTGCAATATGGTGTGTAGTTATGTAGTCGTTTTTCTATGGGTGTGCTTCATTGTTCTTATGTTTGTTTGCTGGTATTTTATGAAGTTACTAATTTTTAAACAAAATGTTCTCGCATTGATTTTCAGATTATGTTACATGGCTCTCTATCGTTCTTATCCGATTTCGGAGAGTCTATGGCACCTGTTGAAGAAAATGGAACATTCACCTCAAAAGATGAAGGTCAACTTCATTCATTTTCAGTATTGCATGCAACACAACCAGATTTAATATGGCGTCTTCTTCGTACATGTTTGCGTTCAGTTGTTCACAGTATGATGAATACAGTCAACTTTGAGAATACTTCAGAACTAGAGAATAATGATATGCTAATATGTCTTTATCGATCTGTCGCTAGTCTTATCAGTTCCCTGCCAGATGAAGATGCACGTTTCAGAGTTTGTCAACAATTGTTTAACTGGAGTAATTCTCATAGCAGTGAAGTACAAACAGATTCTGCTGATGATGCTATGGAAAATGATGTAAATACCTTAGACGAGATGTTCGTACGACTATCAATTGTATTTAGGATAATGGAAAGGTATGTTATTTCTAATGTTTTACTTTTTTCCCCCGCCTAATATTTAACTTATCTGATCATGTAACCATTTTAACGCTAGTTTTCATATCCAGCATTTATGTGATCTCTGTTTTTGATACTTATTTCTTACTGAACTGTCTGTCAACTATATTTTTTTATAAGGTGTGAAGAATTGTCGTGAAGTTGTGAAGTGTCATTTAACTGAGTCACATAACTTTAAAGGGTTGATTTGTAGGGATTAGATTTGTTTTTCGAGTTCGACCACGGATTGATATCAGTTAGAGAACCATTGAAAATCAGGAAGTACTGGACAGCTGTTTCGTCCTAGTTTTGGACTCATCGGCAGTACACACCCACCACCACGGGTCGAACCCAGGACCTTCCAGTTACAAGGCAAGCTCGTATACCATTCAGCCACTGGTACCCAACTCAATGGCCCATGAATCCTAACTTCTACCGATTCGTGATTTAGCGCGACCACCAAACTGGAATGAAACAGCTGCCCAGTACTCCCTGATGGTTCTCAATGGTTCTCTAACTGATATCAATCCGTGGTCAAACTCGAAAAATAAATCTAATCCTTATAAATCAACTCTTGAAAATTAATCTGATGGTCGCTAGTGACTTGCTACAGGATGGAGTTTCCTGGAGTTCTAATGAAGAGTTGTGACCAGTGAGGTCCATCTAGTCGGAAATGAGGGTTTAGTCCCGCCGATCACATAACTTTGATTTGTTATACTGCATTTCATCCTGAAGAAATCAGATGTAAACTCTATTACTCCTTTGTGTTCCGGGGGAGAAATGGAGTTTCACACGTGAGATTTGGAGTTTCGGTAGCGTTCTTGTCTTGCTTTTTTTACGACGTTGGGTTGCTAGCCGAACAGGCAACCTCCCCTTTTTATTATCGGGCTTACTAACAGCTAAGTAAGGTCTGAGAGTATGTCGACTGGGAACATCGAATCTGGACCATTTGTGTATGGTTGAACCGCCGACGCATTAAGACATTATTTTAATCGACAGAAAAATTCTCGTAGTGACTCATGAAAAGATCCTTGATCAGTTGATTTCATCTGTACAAAATATGTGTAAATGATACTTTTATGATTTCTGATAAAGAATTCAACTTAGACAAATCTGCTCGACAATTTCAGCACAGCAGCAAACCCTTTTGCAAATTTCACTCTGAACTGAGAATCGAGATTTCCTTTTCTATTCATCGACATTAGCAGATCAAATAACTTAGTCCGGAAGTCCAGTCAATTGAAAGCTAATATGAACTAGACATTTGATTAATTTGCTGACCCTATGTCCTACTGGTCGTTGGTTTAAGGTAGCATATATCCATTTATTTACTAAATGAATCGTAAACTGGATATCAGATATTTCTTTGTGACCCACAATCCCTTCTGCTGATATTAAGCAAGTATTGCTTTCGATGTAATTTATTGTGTTTAATTTTTCTAGCATTAGTTGGTTGACTTAGCCTTAGATTTTAATACTCACTTCTGCTTTATTCCCAGTTCATTAGGTTCTATTGTAGTTGTATTTGTCCTTCTGTGATGTACAGTCATGTTAATGATATTTTTAGTAATGAGAGTTGTTTACTTATGTGATGTCAGTAGTGTGACTGATATCCCACTGGGCTATATCGTTGACATCGTCGTTGACACAGGCACTTGACATCATGCAACAAGTTTTACTAAAGGGATTTTGTCAGACTATGAGCATCCACTTTACCCACAGCGTTTACCTTGCATCTCCTCAGGTAAAACAAGTGGCCATTTCGAAAGATTTTATGCGCTCACGTCTATGGATAAAAATTCCACGATACCTTTTATGACATGTATTTTATGTTATGTAAATAGTGTTAGGCACGAAATAACTAAGTAACTAACCTTCTTTCCACTAGTAAATAAACAGTTTTCTGCATCCTTATACCATCAAGCTTCACTGTTATTCTTCTTATATTTACAGTCCTCTCCTTTTGTTTTGTTTATTTTTTTCATAAGTGTAAACATCATTTAAGCTCTGTAATAGTTGTTATTGTTTTGTTTTCCCCTTCACCATGCTATCTATATCAAGAGAACAAAATTTCCAAACTGTATCGACAATACTGTTTGAAACAAACCCATTGTTATTATTACCACTACTATCATTATTATTATAGTTATTATTCTCATTTTGTACTTTACACTTGTTTGACTTTATTCCTACCGTAAATGTGGACAAATTCCTGGGGTTAGTTTTATTCATATTTTGAGTAAATTAGATGCTACATTATAAGTCCTGCTTTTGGAATAAAGCAGACTATTATTAGTATTATTGATGCTTACTATGGAATTATTTATTGACTTATCTCTAAATATCCATTGACCTTCTTCTTCTTACATTTTCTATAGGATTCCAAACTACATGAATGCAGAAGAATATTCTGAAATGACTAAACAATTATTCTTAATTGATCATATCGTCTTGGTGTTCATTATCGCTGTAGGTCAAAAATTCAAAGGTATGTTGCATTTGAAAAAAAATATTCTTTCACCTAGTTGTGTGTTTTTGCGTATCTTGATCATTTAAGGGATTATTTAAACATAACACTTACACGAAATTATTTTCTATCATCAATACTTATTCGTTGAATAAGTTTCATCGCAGTGATAAGGTATTTGATCCTGCCCAAAAAACCTGTTTGATGTTTGTATACATGTCGAAATTCAGTAATGCTTATTATCGATGCTGTTTGGACCTTGCTTTGAATAAATGTTGAACACAGACGGACCTACTGCTGTTACCATGAATTTCTTGACTTTGTCAATCTAAACGCATTGTTCAATTGTATTTCAGTGGAAAGTTTATCGATTGAGTATACCTCCTTAGGAAAAATTCTATGATGAGACACTTGTTGATCAATCTGTCCTGTACATTGGTGACGATGTCTTGTCTTTGTTGAATGAATACACAGAAATAATGCTGCAGACTCTTCGAGACAATCAGCGATGGCTTGTGAATGTGTGAGGTATTTTCTGCATCTGGTTTACGTCAGTATTTCTCCCTACTTTAAAAAGTGAAGTCATCAGTCTCTTTATTTAAGAATTCACATCAATCGTGAGAAGTTAGTAGGAATTATTCAGCTTCCGCCACTATCCATCACTGATGGCTTAGGCAATATGTACAATCGCCTGTTTGTGATTGCATGTATGCTGTGCTACATACACTTCATTCTTTTCTATTTTATTGCTGTGAAATAGATGTTTAAGAACTGCAATTTTGAGTTATTTGACAAATTGCCACGGTTTCAAGGTTGATCATGAAGAAGTAAGAATCATTCATGATATGGTTGGTAGTGCTATAATGAATCCTGTATCATTTAACGTGTTCTTGACCTACTGTTCATTATTACAGCTAGTGCAATGTCGAACGAAGTTGAATTCAGTTGTGATAAAGCGAAATATATAGCTATAAAGTTATTGAATGTTTTTTTCCTTCACGTTCCCAGTGGAAAATAGGGCTTCAAGCTAGTGGCTTGAAGTTTCTGTAGCATTGTTTATTTTACAGGATGGGGTTGCTAGCCACATGCCCAACCTTTCCTCTTTGCCAGCAGTATTTCTGGCTTAGCGAGGTAAAGGAGTGCGTCAGCCGGGGATCGAATCCCGGACCATGTGCATGGTCGGCGAGCGTCCTAACTGCTAAGCCACCGACCATATTATGAAAGTGTAACTAGCCTGAAGAGAGTTCCTCTATGCTGCTTGGTTCACAATTGATTGACATGTAACCATGCTACATCTTCATGCAGGCGTTATGTGTTTAATTCCACCCTTTTTTCCCACGTAACGGGTTACAACTATGGATGATTCCTTCCCCGATTAATTAATTAGTTAGTGATATTCAGTGGATTTTTAATTCCTTTATTTTCCCAGTGGAATATAGTGCCTCAAGCTTGAGCTTTGAAGCTTCAGTAGTAGTAATGTTTGTTTTTTATGGGTTGAGGTTGCTAACCTCAGGTCCAAGCTTCTCTCCTTACCGGGCTTATTGCCAACTAATTGGGGTTAAGGAGTATATCGACAGGGGACCTCGGACCACGTGTATGTTGGCTAGTGTTCTACCATTGAACCACCAACGTGATATCCAGTGCAAGTTATGACAATTCCTGTTGTTTTACAGTAATACTAGGTCCTGTGTTAACAGTTTGTGTGTATGTTTCTCTATCTATACAAAGACAGACTGTATACCGGTACGGTCGCCTCCTTTGAGGTACATGCAATGTATCTTAACGTTTTTGAGTTTCACTTCTCACTGGTTATTAGTTTTCTTGTACAGTTTCCAAACATGAAAATTCATTCATATTTGAAATGTGTTTCAGTTACCATTGTGTTGCCCTTGAGGTAGATTTTTTCGACAGTTCTGTTTGAAATAGGTTGATGAATAAATTATGGGACCATATTCCAGCTTCCATAAGTGTTTTATTCCTTCCTATAAAGCGGAGTAGCAGAGAACGCCATTATTTTCTTAGTCAATGATGGTTTCTGTTATTCGTCTTGGTGAAATTATTTTATGGCAAAAGAAGTTTATTGGATATTGTTCTTGTAGACGAACTACTCGTCATTCATTGTATTGTTGATTTCCTTTCCCAATGCATTGAATGTTTCCCAAAACATTCGATCTATTATTAATAAGTGACTTTTTATAATATTTGTTGTATTGTTCATTTTTCTTTCATAGGTGCTAAAAAGATCGCTAATCGATTAGGTTTTACACATTCACTTCGTTGTTATGCTGATGGTGCTACGCCTAAAGTGATTGCTTGTGTTCGTTCCTCATTGTCTTGTCTACAAAAATGGCTTATTGGTGAAGTGAAAAATGTCGCCTGTTTGGATGCAGCTTCAGCTGGTGAATCAACACTGTATATTCCATCAGTTTTAATCGGATTACTGGACGTGTCTTCTTCCTCCTCTTCTACGTCCTCCTCCTCATCATCACATTCATCACCAATTACTGAAATCGATCTACAAAGTGTTTTGGCTTCATTTTTGGATGCAGTCTGTGGTGATGAAGCTTTCCTACGTCCACTTGGTTCAGCATTGACTGAACGTATTATGCATTCCTCATCTTGGCGTACTCGATTAGCTGGTATTCGCCTGTTGAAATTTGTTTTCAATCATTCAAGTGATCAAGCAGCTGGTAATAATCAAGGCGTTGTAATTGATTCAAAACATCCTGGTCCCGTCAACTGTATTATATCAGATTCTCTATTAGCTTTATCAGAAGCCTTAGAAGATGATCGACCGGAAGTGGAAGCTGAAGCCAACAAGCTATTCGCTGAACTAGAACAAATGGGTTTAACTGCTACAGAAACAAGAACTAATTAACACCCGGTTATCATTTGAAATGAATTTGTACCAGAAAAAAAAACTCTACTTATTTTGACATGAATTCCTTTTGTACAGTGTGTCCTCAAGTGCTTTCCAACCTATGTGAATATATAAAATTCCTTTTGAGCAATGATGATAGTATTTTTAATCTGTGTTCCTAACGCCGCCACTTATCTTGTAGTTTATCTCTTGTTATCAGTGAAATGGCATCCAACAAACCTACTACTACTTCCTCTATTTTATTGACAGGATATTCTAGAAATGCATATTTTTTAGACTTTGCATTGTTTTATTTCTGTCTATCGAAGGGAAGCGGTGCTGCATAATGGGCACTGGTTGATTTTGTGATTATTGTTCTGATGTGAGCATGTTTATCATCTTGGGCTATGAACACAGTCCTTCAACTCTTATGTCCGTAGAAATCTTATAATAGCTAAATATTTATACTTTGTAATTAAGTTGGAGGCTTTTATTTGTCCTCTATCATAATTGTGTGTATTGTGAGAGTAAGGTATCATCTGCTCATGCTCACTGGGATTGGTTAGATTCTTCAGAGAGTTTATAAATCATTTTGGCGGTCTACATATTACACTGTACGAGGTGGAATTTCACTACAGTTTCTTTTAGAAATTGGAATTGTTCAGATCACAATATGTGATCTTCTTGATACCGTAAATGGCAATCATGAGAGCGAGGAAGAATGCATGGTTGTACATACTACTGATTGATTTGGTTTGAGTAGTTGGACATCACTCACACCAACGAGTGGTACCTGCTAACCAGATCGAAGTGATCCAAACACACCGAATGGGCGTTTCATTTATTTCGGGGATGTTTTCATTAGCTCTATACCTGGGTTGATTGTGAACAGAAAGCCAGGCGTTTTTAACTCTGAAATGACAGTTTCAAAGTCAGCTTTCTAATTGATTGAACGACCCTCTTGCTTATTCATAAGGGAATCGTAATAGTAACAAATTATACAAACAACGTATACTTTTCATGAGTACGTTTGTCCTAATCACAATGAATGGTGAAATATGTAGGAGATGTACGTATGTAGTTTATGTTAGAGAGTCTCTCCATATAATTTGATTGGACACTAGTTAGTAACTAGTGTAATGCGTGTGTGTCTAGTCCTTTGTTTGATGCAGACTGAATGCTATCAGTCAAGTGCGCAATGTGGCCAGCATTCTAAGTGGCTTGCCATCACGGTGCACTTTGAATTGTTGATATTAGATGGATACCAGTTACTAACTAGTGTTTAATTAAAATATCCAATACAGTCCTACAGGAGGTCAATCATGAACCCGAATAGCTCAGTTGTAGCGTCTCTGATTGCAGGCGCAAATGGGTGACGCGGGTTCGAATCTCAGAAAGGAAATGAATTCCTTCAAGGTTGCAGATACGCATTGTTGACTGGTGAGTGCCAACTATCACTAAACCTAGGTCAAGGGGGCTTCTTGGCGATTACCTCCAACCATCTAATATCAACCGTCTCTTCATATAAATCAGTAAATCAACACATACTAGAATTTCATTTATGTTTCTAATCTGGGATCTTATCATCAAGTAATCGTTGGTCTCTCTGGAAAATTGAATAAAGCTTTATCTCTTTCCGAGTCAGTTTACTTTCCTTCATATTTCTCATTAAGCTTGGCGTAGCTACTGACTTTAAGAGTTTAAGAGTTATGTAATGTCTTTTACTTCTTCACTGATTTGTTTTATTCCTTTACGTTCCCAGTGGAACATAGGGCTTCAGGCTAGAGGTTTGAATTTTCAGTAACAGTGGTGTTGTTTTACGGAGTGGGGTTGCTAGCCTCACGCCCAAACTCCCCTCTTTGTCAGGATTACAACTGGCTAAGGGAGGTAAAGGTGTGCATTGCCTGTGACTCGAACTCCGGACCATGTGCATTGTCGGCCAGCACTCTACCGCTGAACCACCGATGCATTGGAACTAAAGTAATAGCAATCACTGATAGTCATTGGTATTTTGATCGATTGATTTGTTTGGCGAGCAGTATTTCACGTATTGTTCTGTTATTTCACTTGATTGATTTCTAATCAATAGTTTACTTTCGTGTAAACTCCTGGGAAATTACATAACACAGGAGTGGTTAATGCTTTATTTTCACCTTTGGGCAATGGATTTACTAAATGTCAATACTAGTACTCTAATACAATCTCACTTATGCCTTGTCACTGGTCATAATAGTTTTTTGCTTTATAAATCATCTTCAACCTCATCGTTATTATGACAGTTAATGGGATGCTGTAATGAACCCATTTCTTCCCATTTGTTTAATGCAGTAGAACGGTGCGCAGAGCGATGGGGTTTCTGAATACAGGTATATTATAATCAGCGAAATGTAGGACATTTCCTCTGTTAGTAGCAATACACATTAAACTTTTTACGGTCCCTAAAGTTTCTAGAAATATTTATCTAATTGCTTGTGTTGATATAAAACTCATTCAATATTTGTAAAAAAAAGTTGGTAGATTAAAGTGTATAATGATTCCTGTGAATCTGTTAGCAAATTTCACTCAGATCAGAATGCACTCACATAAACCATGCCTTGGGTCAAATGTAATCAATTTGGTAATAGTCATTTAGATTTTCACTGAGCACGGAAACAGAAGGCTCGTTTGGTATATACCAACTTACGCCATCGCTGGCTTAGTAGACGTGATATCTGGCTGTCGACCAAAGGGCGTGAATACTACTGATCAGTTCGCTCTGTTCTCCTTTATGGCTGTGAAACGTGACCAGTGAAAGTAGAAGACATGAAAAGCCCGGCTAGCTGTCTTTGATCATAGATGTCTGAGTTCTATATCCCGTGTGAAGTGGTTTAATAAGGTGAGCAATATTAGGGTGAGGCTTCGATCGAGTGCTAGGTAAGGAGGGAGGGGAAATCAATAGACGAGGCTGTGAAGTTACACCGACTGAGATGGTTAGGACATTTTTTACGCATACCTAACCGTTGATCGCCTTCTTCGACGGGCAGTGTTAGGTGACATAGGATAGATCATGTTGGAAAAAAGCTAGGTGGGGTGGTTAAATCGAAACATGGCTTCATCAGTCAATGAAATCCACAACAGTTAGTTTGAGCCGGCTGCGTGGGGAAGTGTAGACCTCCTGGTTAGGGTCCTCGTGACGGTAAACACCAATGGCTGGAGACAATTGGTGGTGATATGGCTCAGAATCGCTCTCAATGGATGACGCAGATGCACTCACTCTTTTTGATTTCTCATATCCAATAAAATTCTATTATTCTTCGATATCTATTCTTTTTGCCTCACATTTCTGTTATTATTATCTCTCTTTTGAATCTCTCGCTTTGTGTGCTACACAGTGGGAGAGTGGCGACTGGAACTGCTGCACATCTGTGCAAAGTTCTACGTCGAAACCAGTCAGTCAATTAGATTTTCACGGAAACATAACAAAAGCTACTATTTATCTTTCTTAAGAATGAGTTTTTTAGAGGATATTGTAGATGCTCTATGTCCTGAAGATTTCAGTACTCACTGACCAATGAGACATTTTTATAGAAAATTATGTGAAGTGCGTGAATCTTTGTTGCTAGGCTATGCCATTTTGATCAACGTACACTTGTAGAATAGCATTTTATGCATCACTTAGTAGCTGGGAGATTAACTAGTTGACTTTATGATCCATAATAGGAATTAAATAATAGCTGGTATGGTTTTCTGTAATTATCAGACAATAAATACATTATAATGATAGCAAAATTTTAAGAATTATGCTGTCATTTATCCCAATACATAGCAACTGGATTTTGTGTCAGGCTTTATGGATCACTTATTGACTTATGTCATTGGTTTCGGAATAGTGAGAGGCCACCTTCACTACTGCTAAGTTGTTGTTTCGAGCACATATAAGTAATTTCAAATACTTATTCTACTCTGATTGTTCTGTGGGTTTGATTTTGTATCACGAATGGTGCAGTGTTAGTGTAGACTTTCTCATGAACTGAGAACTATTAGAGAATCATGGAAACCTAGACAGCACTGTAAGTTGTTTCGTCCTAATTTGGAACTCTTCATCAGCACCCACCTTAACCCCGTTAGAGTCTCCAGTGTGTATTTCATCACCCAGTGTATTATTAAATCATATTGCCTTAAATCTTGGTGAATATTTATAATTCATCTTGTGACAGTAACGGTAGCACTCGGAAATTTCACATTTTTGTCAATAGGCCTTGAAATGTCACTGTGGGTGTCATTTCCACCGCCGCCTGACAGTGGGAATCGTAGACTAGACAAATTATTGATATAATACTAATGCTACATACTTTTATTAAATTTTGTGGGTTGGTCCATTGCATCTTTGTTTGTTGGTTTGATTTCCTCTTGTCTTTTATTATCCTGTCTAGCTGAGATTTTGTGACTAGGCTAAACATGGAGTATATTTAGATGCGATGGAGAAGATTTATAGCCCAGATAGATGATATTCGCACGTTTGTGTTCTCTCGGTTTTACAAGTAAATCATCCAGCTCAAAGAACACAACTGCACCAATGAAGTGTATCCCCCATCAGTTGATCTTTATGCTTTCTTTTAAGCCCAGATTTATGACTTAAAATTAACTGTAATGAATTTCCAAGTTGCATAATCACTAGGAGCGAAAAGTTAGTAAGCCATAATGTCATGCATATCCGTAGGGTAGAAATGCATTTTATCTTAGTATTTATAATATCAACTGTATATTGATTGTAGTTATCAGCAGAATTTGATAATATATGGGGTTATATTAAACACTAATTTCTCATACAACTAACGAAGACTTCATTTTGAAGCTTAACCAATTATAGGAGATTCAAGACACTAAGAAATATCACCATTTTCTGTGACCTGGTGGGGGATCAAAATCCCCCCAAAATGGGATGCTTTACTCCGTTTGATTTCGAAATAAAACAGTTAGACGGTTAAAATATGTTCATTTTGAAGCTGAAGGAATCGGATAGTCTTTTTATTAGTTATTGTAGAAGGACTTATGTTTTCTTCTTCAACCGATAATTAAAACGCCAGTGTTACTTGCATAAGAGCAGAATCCTCTCTTAGTGTTCATCTTATTATTATTTCCTCGTTATTCCCTTGAGTTTGGAGTGTAACATAGGACATCAACAGCACATTTCCATTGGGTCCTCTTCTCTGCAGTCGTTTTTGGCATTTAGCGAAAGCAGCTGTTGATAAAGATCTGAAGTCTGTTAGAAATGCTTTTTGTGACCCAGCAAGTTTCTGATCCATAAAGAAGAATTAACGTAACATTGTTATTGAAAATCCGAATTTTGTTCTGTATGCTGAATGCAGTAGATTACCAAACTGCTTTTAGAATGATGATGGTCTGCCTTCCCTTACAGATTCTGATTTTCGCATTCTCATCCATGCTACCTGTAGTTGAAACAATGGTGCCTAGGTAGGTGGAAGAGGTGGTCTCTTCCAGATTTCTCCCGTTTATAGTGGTTGGCAATATTTCTGTTTTGGGTTGGTTATCTTCAGCAGCTCTGTCTTCTCTATGTTCACTTGAAGTATTGTCTTTGCTGCCAGTCTCTTTTGCCAATTTGTTGGTTTTCACTTGTGTGCGTCAGTGGCACAGCGGTTAGGACTCTCACCGACCATGCACACAATCCGGGGTCTGATCCCCTGCCGTTGCACACCTGATGTCAATGGTCGGCCTGCAGAATTTGGGATACCGACATCACATGCTGAAAATTCCATACTTGTACCAAAAATACGGTGTGGAATCAAGCTGAAATAAAAAAGTAGATATTGTAGTGTGTGTGGCAACGGACATAAATCGCCTGCATATTCCAAGTCTTCTCCTGCCCCATGGTCTGTCGCATGACTGATTCCACCACTTGGTATATGGCATTATTATAGAGCTGCTGAATGAGGTTGATAAAGGTTTCGGGCACTCCTTAGTGTCCAAGCAGTTTCCAAATCACTTTGTGGTCAACATTGTCGAATACCTTTTCAAAATTGAGGTAGAGATTTAAATACCACTCTATGCTTTATTGGATGATGATGCATAACGTAGCAATTTGCTCCACATCTGATTTGCTTTTCTTGAATCCATTTTGTTTTTCGTGCAGAGCTTTTCATCCAATGCATCTTTTATTCACTACAGAATGGCGCCACTTAATATTTTACTTGTCATAGACAAGAGTATGATTCATATCCAGTTCTTGCAGTGGCCTAAGCCGCCCTTCTTCCAGTCAGCGGGTACCTTTCTTTCCTGCCAAACTTTCTGTAACAGTGGCGTAAGGATATCGTCTGAGGTGTCTGAACTCGTTCTCACTGCTTCAGGGGGAATTCCGTCTCGTACTGTTGCCTTCCTAGCTTTCACTTACTATGTGGAATTCAAGTGTTTTGCTTTTGTCGTTGGATTGGTTTTTGATACATTCACATTGTATGATAAGTGCATTTAGTATATAATGAAGTCAGACAGTCATAAATACAGGGTGACAACATAAATAATTTGGAGCTCCACATCAATATATAACTCGATTATCACAAATTCAAACAGTTTTAATCTGTAAAACTTTAGAAGATGTATTCAATATTTAAATGGATACTTCTAATGTTGAATGCTTCTCTAACTTCTCAATTTTAAGATTGACTACAAATTGACTTGAGTTAGAGGACCAATGAAAACTAGACAGTAATGAGGAGCTGTTTCGTCCTTTTTTGAGATCCGCCAGCGTTACACACCCATAGTCCCACGGATAATCGAAGCCAAGAAATTCAGGTCACAAGTCGACCTCGTTGACCATTGAGCTGTCGTGACAAAATCCAATGGTCATTAAATTCTTAATTCTGCTTTCTCGCCACCAAATACTCGTCAATGTCATCGGCGAGTATTTCTCCTTACATCCAACCTGGTGAAGTCTATCGGTCACGACTTCCCAACAGAACTTCAAGCAACTTCATCGTCTAGCCAGTCACCAATGAACGTTAGATTAATTTTCAAGTCCCCAAACAAGGACTAAATGGCTCTTCAGTACTCCCTAGCTTTCTATCGTTCTCTAACTGAAGTCAGAACTAATTTTAAATTCCATCATATACAAAGGAAGTAATAATCTTTATTTATACAGTGGGATTTCTTTCATTTTGTATATATATATATATATATATATATATGCAATAAGAGACGATGTTTATGCATAGCAATATTCATTTTTCAGTTATTTATACTAAGAATAATTTACACATGGTGAAATACACTGAATCAATTGAACCAATATTGAATACAAGTATGCGAACAAAGCTGTATTGAACAGCTGGATATATATATGTATATATATCACATTGACTCGTAGTGTATGGCTCCGTTCTTCAAGGATCCCAAAACTCAAAAAGGATTAATGCATGCTAAGAAAGTAGAGTAAGTAAGTAGGGTTTAGTATTCTTGGTTCACTGAACCAAAACGAAAATACTGTTAAAATTAAATCAATAAAAGCATGAAACAATGGAAAACTGAAAAAGAAAATCCAATTTTTGGATTTTAGATATTTTTAAAAAAAAGCCAATAATAACAGATGAAGTGAAATTTCTTTTCCTTTTTTGTTTGTTTTTGTAATTCAACAAAAAACATATTTATTCACAGGGAATATTGAAATTTTGATTAAATAACAACATAATGTTGTATACGTATCTATCACTTTGTTTTTCAGTGAGAGTTTTCTTTTTAACTAGATTAGTTGCAAGTACTTGCAACTTGTATTAACACCCAAACTTGTTTTGATTTCCTCGAGAGATTCATTTGATATTAGTTAGAGTAGTTTTATTTACACATATATTTTTAATTCAATTAGTAATCAGCATTTGTTCATTCATCCATAATTCATTGAACAGGTGTTCTATGGTGTTCTTGATTTGCACTACGTCGGACTACACGATTTAATTTGACTGATGTAACAGCAGGCATTAGACGATTGATAATTAAATGAGGACTGGTACTATTACTATTATTATGGTGATGATGATGTTGATGATGATGATACGTTATCATATTATGATTAGCTAATGTAGGCAATGGAGTTGTATCCTTGTGCATTGTTTTTGAATCTATAATGATTAAACAAAATGAAAATAATTTGTCATAATTATTATTATTTTTACGAGTTGATCACGGATTGATATCAGTTAGAGAACCATTGAAAACAAGCAGGGAGTACTGGACAGCTGCTGTCTCATCCTAGTTTGGGAATCATCGGTAGTGCGCACCCACTGGGATTCGAACCCAGGACCTTCCGGTTACAAGGCAAGCTCGTATACCATTCAGCCACTGGGACCCGATTCAATGGCTCATGAATTCTAACTTCTACCCGTTCGTGAGAAGGCGTGACCAGTGAGGTTCAATTAGATGTCACGTGTGTAGATGGATGTCCCACCAACCACAATGGTTGGGGTCGCGCTAAATCACGAATGGGTAGAAGTTAGAATTCATGAGCCATTGAATCGGGTCCCAGTGGCTGAATGGTATACGAGCTTGCCTTGTAACCGGAAGGTCCTGGGTTCGAATCCCAGTGGGTGCGTACTTCCGATGATTTTCAAACTAGGTTTAAACAGCAGCTTTCCAGTACTCCCTGGTTTTCCAATGGTTCTCTAACTGATATCAATCCGTGATCAACTCGTAAAAACATTACAAACCCTTACAAACCAAACTATAGAATATTATTATTATTGTTAGTATGATTTGGTATTTATTAAAATGAATGAAGGTTTTTCAAGAGTTTATTTGTTCTTCAAGTTTGCCCACGGATTGACAACAGTTAGAGAATCGTTTAAAAACCAACAGGGAGTACTGGACAGCTGTTTCGTCCTAGTTCCGGACTCAGGATGCATCTACTAGGGTTCGAACCCAGGACCTTCCGGTTACAAGGTAAGCATATAGACCACTCAGGTATTAGGACCCGACTCAATGGCCAATGAATTTTAACTTCTTCGTGATTTTAACGCTACTAGCGCCAGCCATTGTCGTCGGCAAGCATTTGTCCTAGAGTTCTACATATTTCTTCTTCCCAACCAAACTAAAATCTTTACAAAAGTTAGTTATTATGAAAAGTAATTTGATGCTCGCTGGTGACTGGCTGCAGGACGAAGATGACTGGAGTTCTAGTGAGAAGTCGTGACCAATGTGGTCTGTCCTGTCGGCAGTGAGGACAAATGCTCGCCGATGACAATGGCCAGTGATATTTGCGCTAAAATCACGAATTAGAATTCATAGCTCACTGAGTCGGGTCCCGGTGTTTGAATGGTCTACGTGCTTACCTTGTAACCGGAAGGTCCTGGGTTTTAGATGGTTGGAGGCAATCGGCAGGAAGCCTTGGACCTAGGTTTCGTGCTAGTTGGCACTCATCAGCAAGGCGTATCTGCAACCTTGAAGGAACTCATGTCCCTTCTGAGATTCGAACCCGCGTCACCCAGTGCTGCAGTCAGAGACATTACCACTGAGCTATTCAGGCTCGCGACTGACCTCCTGTAGGACTGTATTGGATATTTTTGATTGCACACTAGTCAGTAACTAGTGTAATGCGTCTAGTCCTATCTTCGGTGCAGACTGAATTCTATCAGTTAAGTTTGCAATGTGGCCACCATGCTAGGTGGCTCGCCATTACGGTGCACTGTGAATTGTTGGTATTAGCTGGTTGGAGGCAATCGGCAGGAAGCCTTGGACCAATATCCAATACAGTCCTACAGGAGGTCAGTCGCGAGCCTGAATAGCTCAGTGGTAACGTCTCTGACTGCAGCACTGGGTGACGCGGGTTCGAATCTCAGAAGGGACATGAGTTCCTTCAAGGTTGCAGATACGCCTTGCTGATGAGTGCCAACTAGCACGAAACCTAGGTCCAAGGCTTCCTGCCGATTGCCTCCAACCATCTAATACCAACAATTCACAGTGCACCGTAATGGCGAGCCACCTAGCATGGTGGCCACATTGCAAACTTAACTGATAGAATTCAGTCTGCACCGAAGATAGGACTAGACGCATTACACTAGTTACTGACTAGTGTGCAATCAAAAAAAGGTCCTGGGTTCAAACCCTGGTGGTGAGTGCGTCCTGCCTATGAGTCCGGAACTAGGACGAAACAGCTGTCCAGTACTCCCTGTTGGTTTTCAACTGTTCTGTAACTGTTATCAATCCGTGGTCAAAATCTAATAGAATCCACAGGGAAATCACTGATTATGTTTCTTGAACACACCGATCAAGAACCTATTGCTCGACAAATGTGCTGAAGAAAATGGAGATGGATTGGACACACGCTGAGGAGGCCGTTTGGGTATGTTGCCCCAGACTATCTCTCAAGTTGAACCCGAGTTGGACTTCCGAGGGTGATATGGTGGAGGTCGTGTGAAGAGGAGATGAAAGATATGGGCAATCGTGGGGTCAGTTGAAGAGAAGGGGGGAGGACAGGAAAAAGTGTAGATGTATTGCTGAAGCCCTTTACTCCACTTGAAACCAGAGGGGATTATAATAATGAAAATATAAATAATAATACATATACCATGAAGTGACGACTGGAGACCAACTGTTGAACTTAGTCACCGTCGATGACTTCAGTCGTTGGTTGGATAATCCACAGTCTATCACAGTAGCTGAAATGCATTTATATTTTGACTTCTGAATCAATCCAAGGACTACACGCATGACACTGAGTGCTACGTAGTGGCCGTATTGTCTTCACCGTATTCTTCCTCGTTATCTTTTCATTTTCGACTTCACTGAAATAGAAATATTCATTTTACCTTTACTCATCTCTTCGCTACATTACTGTTAATCTTCTAATCTAAAACTTTTTTAGCTTGTCCCATCAGTAGGTAGCAGACATTTACTTCAAACAGTACATAAAATATAATACTTTGTTAAATATTAGCATTCAGTCTAAAGGAAATACTTCTTGATAAAAACTTCTTGATTCTCGGTATTCATCATTAGTGAAAGTTATCTCCTCCCATCGATCCAAAATTATATCAGTCAGCAAAGAAGGAGGAGATTTCACCTCCAGACTATTTGCCCATGTATCAGTGGTCCAGTAGTAAAATCCTCACCACATGTGTAGGAAGTCTGGGTTCAATTCAAAGTAGACGCACTCCTAAACCTTATCTAGTCGGCATTAAGGCTGGAAAATAAGAAAGTTTGGGTATGAGGCTATTAACTTTACCTTGTCATAACAATACTACCACTAATGAAATTTTAATGCTTGGAGCCTTTCGTTCCACTTAGAACTCAAGGAATGAATAATACTTCTTTTTCTACAATCAAATATTGGAAAGCAATTGGTATATAGGATAGACATATGTTGACAACAAAGACTTCTGATTTATTACTTTTTCCCAGTGGAACATAGGGCTTCAAGCTAGAGGCTTGAAGTTTCTGTAGCATTGACGTTTATTTGTACAGGATGGGGTTGCTAGCCGCATGTCCAACCTTCCCTCTTTACCATTCTTATTACTAGATTAGTGAGATAAAGGAGTGTATTGGCCGAGGATCGAACCCCGAACCACATGCGTGGTTGGTGGGTACTCTACCTCTGTGCCACCGACGCCCCCAAAAAAGACTTACACTAGTTAATATTAGGTGACTAATTCTATTAAGTTATAATGCACTACCGAGTGTTGTATTAAAGTGATACATTTTGTATCTGCTTGAGGTTTGCTATTGTTAAACTCACTGCTTGATTTTATTTGTATTCTCTTACCATATCTAATTGGGAAGTAATTTTTTAGAAGTATAAATTAGGATTTCATCTTTTTCGGTGTTGATGAGAAAAGTTTATCCGAAACCTTAAAAAACCACTTTCTCAATACAATGAAAACTACTCACACTTCCCTTAGTGAATATTATCATAAGTATTGATTACAAAGATGAGTATAATGTTTCATTATAATTGATATCATACATTTGTCTGCTTCACAAACATGATGCATTATGGAGAAATTTTATCACTTGTGTTATCTCACTTAATATTTCAGCTTATTAGTATTTTCTCGTCGGGCGATGTTAGTTGATATATAATTTGACCGGAAAAGTATTAGGAGGAAACATCAGTTCATGAAATCTCTGACAATTGGTCTGAGCCACATAAGGTGGTGTAGATTGGAGTCCTTGAGAAGCTAAGAACCAATGGCTGAGAACTGTTCTCCGTGTTACAGATGGATTCACTCTGAGTGACCTCGTAGATTAATTAAATTCTTATTATTCTCTATATGATTAAATTTCCTTCCATGCACTTCTATTCATGATAGTTTCCTTATATTTGTTTTTGCCTACCTATATATGTGCTTTTATGAAGTGCAGCAACGTAAACCGCTGTTCTTTAATCCAGAATTCTAAGTCGAAGGTTCAGTCAGCCATGTTATTTTGACAGGTTGCATAAAAGAATTCAGGGTTCGAATAAAAAATATATACTTTTCTTGTACTGATTTCTCTAACTAGCTAAAATTATTTCAGGTCTATCAGCTTGACTTTAGTTTAATAAAGATGCTACTTACTTTGAAAGTCAAATGCAACACTTTTGATAGATGAATTATGACTATGCTGTCTTGATGTATTATGAGAATAGAAAATATTACTATTATTGTTATTATCGTTTGTTAAATCTGTCAGAGTACATTTTGATTTCATTGCTGATTGAGATCGTATACCTCTTGATGGTAGAAAACCATTAGTTATATTAATTTTTAAAGGTGTATTAGATGAATTAGTTGTTCTGTTAGACGATACATTTCTAATCGGTTGATAGGTCTTTACACCTATGCAAACTGAATCATTGCAATTTTGATTTGATGTTAAGAGGAGAGTGGAAGTTGGAAATGTGTATTTATTACCATCAGTGGTTAGGAGTAAATTTTGACTCATTTGACCAGTGATTTGATGTATTTGTGAAGAAGTATTTAAATGTATACCTGAGTTGGAGAAATTTTCCGATTGTATACGATAAGATTGTTGATGTTTTTGAAGCTTTGCTTGTATTTGAGATTGATGAGATGGTAGGGAACCGAAGACAGGATTAGTGCACAATAATGGCTGATCTGAATGCGTGAAATGATTTCGATCTGTTGGTTGTATAGAAAAGTTTTCAGTATTATGACCGGTAGATGGTTTATTTCCGGTATTCTGGGCACCAAATATTTTGGGATTATCGCCTGAAGTAGGAGTTTGATACACATCGAGTGAAGTGTCCAATTTTATCTAAAGATTGATAATAACATTTTAAAAGAATAAGACGTAAGCATGATCAAAATGTGTGTGAAATGATGGCAGAAGTTCGTAACTCATGTGAATGTTGTTGGTGACGTTAAGTTCCCTCCGATAAATTATACATTAACAAAACTTTATGGGTTGTAATTATGTAGAGTCAGAATCCTCTGCAGTCAAACTGTTCAGCTCAAAAGTACAACAACACACAGCAAATGATCTCATGCTGTTCTCATAATAAAGCTACAGGGCATGACAACTATAAAGAATACATATATGTATATATACTAGTGGTTGGTTGATATGATTATTCGAACACCACCCACATCAACCATTAGTGCTTGCTCGTTTGAGTCTGAGTCATGTTTTGACTATTGGAAATTAAATATGCATATAGTGACAGAATGATCATCAGTCACTCACGAGGTCCAACTTCGACTACTGGTCAACACGCTCCTAAAGCTTATCCAGTTTACTAGCCGACAGTAAGGTCAGAAGAGAGGAGAGATTGGACGTGAGGCTAGTGACCCTAACTCCTAAAAATATAACACCAACTCTTCTGAAACTTAAACCCTAGAAACTTTATGTTTTGTTATGGACTCAAGGAATAAAAGCCTATAGTAACTACATTTTCAGTTTTATTGTAGTTATTAAAATATAGTCTGGTTTTTGGCACTGCTAAAAGGAAAAACCTTCGGAAGCCATACCACCAAATGATCACTTTTTTTATCGTTGTCAATGTATACTATGGCATTTCATAAAAGTGTTTTCTTTTTCTCTCATAAAATTGGATACACCAAGACTAGATAAAAATAGTAGTAGTAGTATATACCTGAGCAGAATTTTCGTATTGTTGATTTCTAATCCAAAATCCTTGCCTTCGTAATATTTGTGTACGGTTTTTCCATGCTGCTGTTGGCTTTAAAACATTCAAAGCTCTCTCTTTTTTGTCATCTAATAAAAAAGTTATAAGTAAACTGTATGATAGAAGATGGAAACAGATAATTAAATAAATAAATTAATTAATTAAGAAAGTAAACCGATTTGCCTAGTCAACCTGAACAGTATATACGTATATACCCGTGTCTATAGAGGAGTTCAGTAATAGTTATGGTGTAGTGTGCATGCAACTTATAATTAAGTAAAGTAGCATATCGAGTAATGTTTTCAGAGAAACAATGATTATATACATATATTCTGTAGACGACTTTGAAGTTTGTTCGGGGTGTAGCTTGGTGTCCGGAATCTATCAGATGTTCTAAGATAGAGCTGTGGGGGCATCGTTTTTCTCCTTTGTAAAACCATGCTGCTAAGTGTTCTGTGATACGTTTAGAAAGCGAACGCTGGGTACAGCCGACATACCTGGCTCCACAAGAGCAGGTGAATTGGTAGATACACATTGATGAGGCCAGCAGTGGTAGCTTTTCCTTCACGTTCATACGAATCACAGGTTTCGTGCAGAAGGTTAGTCGTGGTTCAGCTGCGAAGAAGGTTTTCTTAAGTGAACGCGACAGTTGATTTTTCAGTGTTTCCTCAGATGGATCTCCATTGAATCGAAGGTTCATGTAGAGGAGTTTATTCGGGATGCTAAGCGTGGGCGGTTTTTGTAGCTGAACTACGGTTAACCTTCTCCACAACATCTATGATTCGTATGAACGTGAAGAACGTGAACCAGCTACCACTGCTGGTCTTATCAATGCAAAATCGGCTGAAGAGCAAAAGGGGGGAGAGTACTGAATTCTTGAGAAAATTCCAGTAAGCAGCGGAGAATCTGGGAGAAAAGATCCCTAATATAGAATATCTGATATTACTTTTAAATCGTGAAGCCAACGCTTAGTTTTTAATTTTGCTAATATTTAACGTAATTTGTCAAAAGAAACTTTCAACCTACGTCTAATAGTTTTGTTAACTTCAATAGGAGTTATCATCCGTATGTACGAGCTTACTTAGAATGAGGTAAAAAACACTGGAACGAGTTACCTATAAGAAACATTTTCTACTTAGCCAGCTAGTTGCACTCAGAATTTACATGACATATTGTAGATACATAAATATGAATTGTTGTTATTAGATGGTTGGAGGCAGTCGGCCACAGGAAGCTTTGCCTGACCTAGATTTCGTGCTAGTCGGCACCCATCATCAGGGTGCATCTGCAACCTCGAAGGAAATCATGTCCATTGTGAGATTGCACTAGTTGCCGACAAGTGTCCAATAAAAAACTAAATTGAATACAGTCCTATAGGAGGTCAATCGCCAGCCCAAAGAGCTCAGTGGTAACACCTCTCTCTGACTGCAGCACTGGATGACCCGAGTTCGAATCTCAGAAGGGACATGAGTTCCTTCAGTGTTGCAGATACGCCTTGAAGACTAGTGAGTGCCAACTAGTAGGAAACCTAGGTTAGGTAAGGTTTCCTACCGATTGCCTCCAACCATCTAATACCAACAATTCGAAGTGCACCGTGATGGCGATCCACCTAGAATGGTGGCCACAATGAAAACTTGACTGATAGAATTCAGTCCGCACCAAAGATAGGACAAGCACACACACACATTACACTAGTTACTGACTAATGTCCAATCAAAAATAGATGGACAACATTTTGCGTGTAAGTTTGTCCAATCGCAATGGCAGACATTTTGATTCATTGGATCTTGTTTATTAATTTCTCTGTCATACACGGATAATTTTCAAAATACGATGTTATTTGATTAATAATGGCTTGCAGTAGGATCTGAGATATATATATCTCACCCTGTTAGAGACTCTTCAAACGAATGTATCCTTATCAGCACTGAATGATGATATTCTCACTGAAACTCGAACCTAGCATCTATTGTTTAGAACGCCAAAGCATCATTCAGGGTTTAAACTGCATTCAACAAATTTAGTAAATAAGAAATCTGTATTTAGATAAGCAGCACAGCGCTTTTTAAACCTTAAAATGAACATGACTAATCGTCCACTCAATGTGATTGGAGGTTTAGCAGAAGTTAGACTGGTTATGTACTAGCTCATTTAGAATTAATTTAAAACTAAACCTGTCTAAGCTGGTCGGATGCGATCACTTACTTCACTTACGTAATACATTGGATTGCAGTCTGTACCTTCAAGTAATTTACATCACAGGAATTAATAAAAGACCGCAGTTGAACAAGGGCTATTAGAAATCAAGATATATGTGAGTGAATTCTATGCTAGACTTTAGAGGAGGATTTCATTACAGGGAGAATTAATCAGAGATTACAAAATACTCAAGATTACATTGATTAGTTCACCTGTATCCACTACAAATTGACCAAATAGAATGATACTGGAGTGTACTTTTAGAGAGAGAGAAAAATAGTGCTCACTTATGGTCTGGTTAAGCAGAATACAAATTAAAACTAGCTAGAAAATCAGGTTTTATCACCTTATATAGAATGAGTGAATCACAAATCTGGATCGATATAGTTTCTTTCACATTTGATTGGACAGTAAATCAATCAATCACAAAAACAACATTTCTGAGAACACTTTAAATGAACAAAGACGCTTGTTTGTGGAAGTGTATTTTTCTAGCAAATATAAGCACCAATAGCAGCTAATCAGATTTCATTTTGACAGTAGAAATATTTCACACTTGAATATTGATAGACATGTAAACTTAAACCTCTGGTATTGTATTTGACATAAACACCTTTCATATTTGGGGCTTGTATAGATTTCATCCCTTCACTGGATCTTAACCTGTAGTGGAATAATTGTCTGCAAAATCCCTCCCGAAAGACCTACTTGCAATATTGATATTTTTCTGGATATTTCATCTAACTTTATAGTTATAATCTCCTTTTCTCCTATGCCGGATATCATTGTCCTAACGTTTGCATATCACCTGTTCTTATCTAATCCCTAATTTTAATGATTCACTTTGTGGTTGTTGTAAGATAGTGTTGATAATGTCTTATATTACGATTGTGATCTTGTTTAAATGAATTCAAGGTTATGCTGTGGGGAATTTTGACCATGGACTGTCAGCGGTAAATTTTTGATGCATTTAGTTTTTGCTGTTACCGTTTTGATCCCACATTGTTGGGAATGTTCTATTAAATTTTCAGATACTTCTTATGGTTGATTTTGGTCAGCTAATTTTGTTGCACAGTACTCATTTTCTACGTGAGAATTTTCCTATCTGTACGATTGCCTAACGATATTGTTGAGGTAATTTTGAGTTTTTAATACGTCATCATTATTGAATAGCACTACGGATTTTACTGTAAATAACTACCTTTTTGCTGTCAACGGGACATTTTGGGACTGTGAGTAACTCGGGAATTTTTTGGCTAGCTATACAGCAGGATTCAAAGGTTAGTTTCCAGCGCTCAGACCAAAATACATCGGTTTGGGTCACTACACAACTTAGTGGCTAAATAGTTATCGTACTCATCTCACTGTATGAAAACCCCTGTTCTGTATCTGGTGCATTCGTTGTTGCTCACCGCAAAGAAGTCTCACACCAAGATGAAATAACTGTCCAGTGTTCCGTGATTTTCAGTGATTCTCTAACTTATATGCGTTAGTGGAGAAAACTATCTCAAGTAAAGGCATTTATCGGAATACGTGTTTACAAGCAAACAAAGCTTAAAATACTACAGGCACTGTTTCACTAAGTACTTCAGCGATTTTTATGGATATTAATAATTGGCGATTCATTGTGAACCATCACTATCTTTTCAGTTGTCAGTATAAAATATTTTGTTGACTTGTGAAACAATATTCATAGATACTGAAACAGTCCAGTATAAGGAAAAATCCCTTAGTTATGTTTTAAGTCAGTTTTATTTTTCCCGCCGACTGACTGCATCGAAATGTTGGACCACTGTTGATATCTCAGGATTAACATGAAGTGATTTGGTTCATTAGCAGTGGAATCCAGGATGAGCATTACGTCTTATTTAGGACTTGTCAGCTGGGTATACCTATAAACCCCTCTAAGTGATGGTTTTTTCACTGAGACCCGAACTCAGTGGCAATCGTTTCAAACTCCAAAGCGTTATCCGCTAGACGTCTTAGGTCACGAGAGCCACATCTTTTGCAGCGGGTATCAGTTATCATTTGTCTGAAGTCAATTCTGACTTTCCTGTTGACCGATTGAACCGGAGCGTTCAGCTTCTACTGGTTTGTTGGCTCCTATAACGGATGCTTCAATGATGTCTGATAATTAATTAAAATGAACTAATTTGGTGGATATTTTCGAGTTTCAATGAAAACACCATGACTTTCTGGAGGTTGCAGATACATCCGGCTGACGAGCCCTAAATAGTTATGAATCCTCAACCTAGATTCCACTGATAATCACTACTCAACAAATTACACTATCAGTTTGATAAAGTGGATATAATCAACACCAGCGGAACGTTAATTACTGCTCAATGATTGTATAATTCAGATATGGAATTATATACTGAAGAAATATCAAATGACTACAGATTTAGCAGATGTGTATGGCTAATTCCTGGACGGTTTTATTCGCCTCTATTTCTAGAGACTAACGCTCAATTACTTCACACAATAGTATAACTTATTCAGAAGAACATACATTTCTAAGAAAACATACTTATATCTTGTTGAGGTTGGTGAATTTTTTTCTGACTACCTTCATGATTATTGAAAGCTGTAAACTTTTTATTCATCTGATTGCTTAGATTTTCAGGATGTATTTGTGCACATTGTGTAAATACTTCATTCAACATTGAAATTAGACCAATTTTATGCATTAGAATTTCACGCTTTTTTAATTCATTCTTCCGTTCAATTTCTTCATGATCAAATATAGGCTGAGGTAATTTAGTATCAATGAAATAAACATCTTTATTATCTAATAAGGTATTAGGCAATATCTGATTATCTTCATTTCCTATTGGCATATTTATACATTCAGTGGTAGGATATTTCTGTTCTTGTTCCTCTACTTTATCCATTTGTTGGTTATACAGTTCGGGGTTTTGTATATCTCCTTTATTAGTTACAAATTGATCTTGATTGATATGGATCAACTGATTAGAGTCATTAATTACATCATGTTTATGACTTGATTTGATTCCCCTTGACAGTGAAGTATTTGTTTTAATTTTCAGTCGTTTAGGAGCTGGACTTTCAGATTGACTTGCTTTATGCTTATTTGTAATTATATCTAGTTTTTCTTGTTTCATGCGTATTTCCTCTCTGAGTTGTCTACAGGGAAGTAAAGTTTAAGATGGAAAGGCAGATGAGAATGTGAAGAAGACCAATAAATCAGAAAATAGTCAATATTAGATAAGAAATGAATATGAAACAGCTGTCCAGTACAGTATTCCCTGGTCTTCAATGGTTCTCTAACTGATATCAGTCGGTGGTCAAACTCGAATAAACAAATCTAATCTAATGTTTAAGCAATAGTCTTTCAATTAAAAGTCATCGAATTCGTAGTGAACATGTTACACTAAGGTAACAATAAGACAGGAAACTTTCAGCACTCTAAAGGAAATAAAGTTTCAGTAGTTATGTAGAACTACTGCTCAACTTGTCATTAAAAAGATTAATACTTAATAAGAGTAGAGATGGACTTGTGATAGGCGCCATTATTATCATTATTACTATTATTGTTTCCTTTAATTCCTAGAGGAACATAGGGCTTCAGCCGTGCGTCTCCATTGCGTTCGGTTCTCTGCTAGAGTCTTCATCTGGCTCCAAGTCTGCCTACACGTTTTCATCTCCTCTTCACATGACCTCCTCCAAGTCACCCTTGCACTGACGACCAACCTGCCACCTCCCTTTCGTGTTCCACTCGAGCGATGGCTTGTCTAGTGATGTCACTTGATGGTCTCCTAAGAGTATGGCCAATCCATCTCCATTTCTTCCTGCAGATTTGTTTCACAGTCGGTTCCTGGTTGGTTGGTTCGCTCCCAGCGATCTCTGTTGCTGATCATTTCTGTCCGGCCATCTGATCTTGAGTACTGAGAAAAGACAACTGTTAATGAAGGTCTGTAGTTTGTTTGAGATGCTCCTTATGACGCGCCAAGTCTCTGATCAGTATATTGAGTAGCACTGACTTCACATTGGAGTTGAAAATCCAGATCTTATTTTTGATGCTGAGTGCTGTTGACCTCCACACAGACTTGAGAGTAGTGAAAGCTTGTCTTGCTTTTCCGATTCTTGCTTTGATATCCTCGTCAGTTCCGCCTGTAGTTGAAACGATGCTTCCCGGTAGGTGGGTAGGTGAGGGAGGTTGTTTCTTTCAAGTTTCTCCCGTTTCTGCTGACTGTTGTTGTTGCTGTTGGTGGTGTTGCTCAGGAATCTTCATCACCTCTGTTTTCTCTATGTTCACCTGAAGTCCTATCTTTGATGCTTCTTCTGCCAACTTGTTGCTTTTCGCTTGCATATCTTCCAGTTTGTGGGAAATCAGAAATATATCATCGGCGAAGTCCAGATCTTCCAAGTTTTTTGTGTGGGTCCATTTTATGCCTGTTTCCTCGCTGCCCGCCGCTGTCTGTCTCTCGCATTATCCAGTCTACTGCAATCAGGAAAATCATTGGACATAGTAGGCAGCCTTGTCTTACTCCTGTCCTCACTTCGAAGGGTTCCGTAAGTTTCCCGTTGTGGATTACTTGGCATGCAGCATTGTCGTACAACTGTTGGATGAGATGTATAATTGTCGGTGGCACCCCATAGTAGCGAAGTAGTTTCCAAAGCACCTCTCGATCGACGCTGTCAAAGACCTTTTCAAAGTCGATGAAGTTGAGATAGAGAGGTGACTGCCATGGCCATCAGTAATGCTCACACTCGTAGTTACTTTCACACACATCTGTAGACTGGTGAAATCATTTCAGAACTAACTTAAAAAAATTAGGGGAAATTATACATATATGTTAAGTGATTCATAATAGAAAGTTCAATGGAGACGTTGAAGTGAAGACCATTGAGTACCAGTTCCTCGATTGGAACTTCAATAGGAGACTACGATTTGATTGTCCGAGGGTGACGTGGAGGTGACTGTGTGATGAACAGAGGAAAGCTTATTAACAGTCGTGAGGCCAGCTAAAGACGATTGCATTGATTGGAATAGTAATAATAATAGTGATATATATATATATATACATTACCAGTTGTGAAGTCAATCGTCCTTTAAATAGATTAAAATCTAATAAAGAACAAAAGTTTATTGAATATTTCTTAGATGAAGCGAAGGACTAAACACTGAAAGTGATATACAGTTATCATATACTTTTTTGCAACTCAATATTCAAACTTACAACAGTAAATTTCATCGATATGACTGTTTACTTATATTGATAGAAGTTAGAAATATGTGCATAATCTGTCTACACTTCCAGTTAATCTCTAATGATAAAATGGTAGTAAATCGTTTAACAACTGCTGTCATGATTCATGTGAATCTTTTAATGGATTATAGGGCAGGTGCTGGACTTGTAGAAGTCAGTTGAATCTGCTCAATTGTAACTTGTCGTGAATAAATTAGTCTTTAGACAAGGGAATAATAATAAATGGTATGAATGCTAAGGCGCATAACTGCACCATCTGCTTTCTCTTGACCTCATTGGCTTCTTGGATTGGTGTCATTTTTTCCTATGGCCACACCTAACTTTTGTGTAGAAATGTAGGGGAGCAGGAATAATAACATGGAGAAATATGCAAATTTGGTCTTTCTTTCTTTCTTTAACGAAAAATATGGGAACTTAGTGAATCTGGAAGGTTTTAAAGAGTGAGAACGGCTCTGAGTCATATCGTCAATAGTTTCAAGTCGAGAATCCCATAAACTCAAACCAGGAAGTCTACACTTCCTTATGTAGCTTAAACCAACTGTCAAAGACTCCATGGAATGATCGCTCCTAATTCTTTCCCAACCTCCTACTGTTTCAGGCTATACAGCTCTTCGGGGAAGGCGGTTTCTCGACATGCATGTATTATTTATTTACTTATTTAAACACAGAAAAACTTGGTACAATATGGCACCAAGAAAGATGCGCCACACAATATTGGGTGAGGGCTGAGATACTGCCTGGGTGCCCAGACCGAAGCAGGTGGTTTTCCTAAGGGACCACCCCCCGAGCCTTTGACTTGGAGTCTAATCCGCAAGGCAGCGGAGCAGCGTCAGGAGCTGCATTCCCATGGTTACCGGTGACCCATATGGGTTCATATGCCATTTGATCTGATTGAATTCTGGAGCCCATGTACCCCATGGTAACTGCTTTTAGTATAACCGCTATCCAAACAACCTTCCTGACATGGTAGGACCTGCAGGGACATGAGTCCCAGCCAGTTTAGCTTGTTGGGTCACTGCGGCATTCAAGCCCAGCCACCACGGCAAGGTAGCAGTTATCGGTCGACATGCATGACACATGTCCTAGTCACCTCAGTGGATTCCCTCTCACAATCTTGATCGACTAACTTGCCCTCCTTACCTGACACTGTACGCCTGACTTAACATGGGATATAGAACGCTTCCCCCCTGCCATTACTACCACTCCATGACTATTAAATTAAGTACCTTTGAAAAAACTCTGTCTCACCTTGCACATTCACTTCTCACTTTATATGTTACTGTCTCTTGATAAAATGTTGCAGTTGGATTAAGAAATGGTGAATACTTCTCCATATCAGATGATGGATAAATTAGACGAAAATTACCCATGTGAGAATTTTCGTATTTTTCACTCAGTGCTTGATATCTTTCAATTTCCTTTTCTATTGAATATCTGTAAAGACAAAAAAAGTTATTAACTTGAACGGCATCATTTTTGTTTTTGTAATTTAGTTAGCATTTAGCCAAGTAATCCACAACGGGAAACTCACGGAATCCTTCGAAGTGAAGACGGGAGTAAGACAAGCTGGCTGCCTACTATCGCCAATGATTTTCCTGATTGCAGTAGAATGGATAATGCGACAAATAGCGGGCAATGGGGAAACAGGCATAAAATGGACTCACACAAAAAACTTGGAGGATCTGGACTTCGCCGATGATATATGTCTGATTTTCCAAAAACCGGAAGACATGCAAGCGAAAAGCAACAAGTTGGCAGGAGAAGCATCAAAGATAGGACTACAGGTGAACATAGAGAAAACAGAGGTGATGAAAATTCCTGGACAACACTACCAACAGCAACAACAACTGACAACAATCAGCCTAAATGGAAGAAACCTGAAAGAAACAACCTCCTTTACCTGCCTGGGAAGCATCGTTTCAATTACAGGCGGACGGAACTGACGAGGATATCAAAGCAAGAATCGGAAAAGCAAGACAAGCTTTCACTACTCTCAAGTCTGTGTGGAGGTCAACAGCACTCAGCATCAAAAATAAGATCCGGATTTTCAATTCCAATGTGAAGTCAGTGCTACTCAATATACTGATCAGAGACTTGGCGCGTCATAAGGAGCATCTCAAACAAACTACAGACCTTCATTAACAGTTGTCTTCACTCAATACTCAAGATCAGATGGCCAGAAAAGATCAGCAACAGAGATCTATGGCAATGAGCGAACCAACTCAGCAGGAACCAATTTTGGAACAAATAGGCAGGAAGAAATGGAGATGGATTGGCTGGCCATACTCTGAGGAAACAATGCATCAAGTGAGTGACATCACTAGACAAGCCATCTCTCGAGTGGAACCCGAAAGGGAAGCGGCGAGTTGGTCGTCAGTGCAAGGGTGACATGGAGGAGGTCATGTGAAGAGGAGATGAAAACGTGTGGGCAGACCTGAAGCCAGATGAAGACTCTAGTAGAGAACAGAACGCAATGGAGACGCACGGCTGGAGCCCTATGTTCCTCTAGGAATTATAGGATACAATAATAATAATAGCATTTTTACGAGTTGATCACGGATCGATATCAGTTAGAGAACCACTGAAAACAAGCAGGGAGTACCGGACAGTTGTTTCATTCCAGTTTGGGAATCATCGACAGTAGGCACCCACCACCAGGGTTCGAACCCAGGACCTTCCGGTTACAGGGCAAGCTCGTATACCATTCAGTCACTGGGAGCCTATTCAGCGGCTCATGAATTCCAACTTCTGCCAATTCGTGATTTAGCCTGACCCCAACCAATGTCAGCATTAATTTGGATGTCAGTTGCTGGAAGTGCTTTATTTTTAGGTAAAAAGAGATGAGTTTTGTCTAGCATTAAAAGGTTGGCTTGACCTTAGAATAAGAAATGTTTGCAAACTTAGGAAGTGAAAATATAGAAAATAAACATATCAAGGTGTATTTTTCATGCCAACCTGTACTTGCAATCTTTTCTAGGTCTGTGACTAATTTTGACTTATACACTAGTAATAAGTACAAGGTTCACTTATAATTTTCTAATCTAACTGTGTTTCTTAGAATATTACTGATAGGATGCCACATGAAATAGTATATCATCATATCTCAAGTCATGCTTCAAATACACCTCTGTTGCAACACTCGGGTGAATAGCATCCTCTAGTCTTCTGGGGAAAGTTTAGTTGCCACAAGTCTAGTCAAATATCTTCGACTCTGAAGCCGAGTGACAGACGAGTTTTCCCTCCTAAACATCCAATTCATCATCAACCTCAATCCTATGGACAAGGTGAACGCTTCGACAATGCCTCTAAATGTGCTTTCAAGAGAGCGAAGGGGGAAGGAGCAGTGAGAGATATCTGCTGCCTCATCAAACAGCAACCAATACTTCTGCCTCAAATAAATTATCTCAGGCAAGAATTATTTTTGGTCGAAAAATCGAAAACTTTCCAAATAGATCCAAAAAGTAAGTCCTACACTTTACGGGGGGAGGTGATAGGATCTTGCATAAAATAGGATATCACCATTTATCACGCATGTTATGATTGATTATGTGATTAACTATTTCAGACGCTAGTAGCCGTCTTTATTGTTGTAAAAATGTATGAATACCATGTGTTGTTTTCCTAATAGTTGTTGTGATTACAATATACAGTCAAAGGTTAGCCTTTGTCTTTTAATATTTGCTTGGCTGAGTGAATCGAAAGGTACCACAGGCAAATAGGCATATTAAGCAGGCACAGACAGAACAAAGTGACTACAGTTCTCATTCAGTTTAGTGCAGTTATAACCAACTGGCGACGGGGTTATTTCAGTTCACTGAAGTTATAACAGTTACTCAAAGCAATAGTGTTTCTTACGTTTGATAAGTCCGATTGCAAATGACTGAAACAACAATCTGTTGTTTAGATCACTTCGGTCAGGTTAGCATGCTCTACTTTTTGACGTGAATAGTTTCCAACTACTTCTATCAATCAATCAGTAGTATATGAAATCATGCTGTTTCACTGGCCTTCTTGATCGCAACTTTTCGTATCAAGTAAATTATCGTATACATTTTTGAGGCACTTATGAATAATTTTATTCTGTAGATTTGTCATATCGTAATATATAAAGACCTCAGTAGTTTATTCAGATGGCCCTAAAGTATGAGCAACAAGGAACTCTGTCAGGCAGCGTACCGACCAATAAATTTGCTGAAGGGGATGGAGATGGACTGGACAAATGAGGATGAAATCTTTAAATGATATCACAAGTCAGGCTCCTAAGTAGAATCTGAATGAGAAACACAAAGTGGTATATCTGAGGCTAACATGAAGGAGATAATGTGAAAAGGGAATGAAATCTTGTGAACACTAATGAAGCTGTCTTAAAATAGACCAGAAGGAAGTGAGTAAAATGGAGATGTGCTGCTGGATTCTTATATTCCATTTGGAATCTAAGAGACTCATAATACAATGATAATAGATTTGTTGACAAAGAGTAACACAATTAATTGTGCAAATAAAATTTTGACTAACCTATGTTCTTTATCTCCACTTTTATGTAACAAACGATTTCGAATACGCTTTCTTTCTTCATCACAACATTTTTTCTTACTAATTGCTGTAAAATGTGCAAGTTGTACAGCATCCCATAGCATAGCCTCTTTAATTTCTTTGTCTAACTTACTGTCTGTTGTAAAACTTGGCGAATGGTTCACCTAAAAGTTATAAAAAGAGGAAACAAAGTAGAAAAGTGAAGCAATCGAAATTCTCTAAATATCCATGATATCAGATGATACCTAGTGCCCAGTCAATGTATCCACTACATTTCCACAGAAGGTCAATCGTGAATCCAAATAACTCAGTGGTAATGCTTCTGACTACAGCACTGGATGACGTGGGTTCGAATCTGAGAAGCAAATGAGTTCCTTCAAAATTTCAGATATGCTTCGTTGGCTGTTGAGTGCCAAGAAGCTCGAAACCTACTAGTTTGACCTATGTAGTTGACCTAACTTATAGTCATTGCAAGGTATTTTGTAGATTATATTATTTTGTTTAATTGGGTCAACAGAGTCGTTTAACCTACAGAGCTTGTCTCTGAGTGAAATTATTTTAAAAACAGAACACATCTTTAGCTTCTTAACACACATAAACTCACAAGTAAAGGGAATAAAATTCACATTTGAATCGAAATGAAGGTATTAGGAGAATTAGCTGTGTTAGATTGTAAAATAAAACGAACAGGATAAGGTGAACTGCACACTAGCGTTTATGAAAAGGTGACGCATTCTAATAGATATTTAGACTTTAATTAATCTTATCCGTCATCTGTCCGTAAAGGCAGGCTTAGGTAATTGTCTAACAAATTGAGCAATAGCACTAAGTAGTACAACAAAAAACCTAAACGATAAAATGAAACAGGTACAAGAGGCGTTGGTGTTAAATAACTAAATATCCTATAAAATTCATTAGGAATATCAAAAAAGGTCAGAAGCAAAGTAACAATATTGTTGAGAATAATGATGATAACATAAATAAGAGAGAATATAAGGCATCTATAGTTCTACCATATAAGGAGGGGACATCTGAGGCCCTACGTAGAATTCTTAATAAAGCAGGAATTAGAGTGGCATTCAAACCTACAAACTCACTCAGATAGGAGAAGCTGTTTAGGTTAAACGACTCTGTTTACCCAATTGAACAAAATAATATAATCTACAAAATACCTTGCAATGACTGTAAGTTCGGTCAACTACATAGGTCAAACTAGTAGGTCAGAGGTTGTCAGATTGTCAGAACATAATAATTTAGCTAAGGTTACAATGACTGATCCCACAAAGATAAGTAATTTAAGAAAAAAACTCAGCAATAACTCAGCATGCATTAACACACAACCACACAATAGGGTGGGTGGGATAGAGTCAAAATTCTAAAAAGTAATGTAGGTAGATGGAGAGGGAGATTGATTGCTGAATCCTGGTTCATCGAGACTACACCCAATACATGCAATAGAAGTGACTCAATGCAAATACCAGAGATATGGAAGATATTATTACCAGTGAAATAAGAGGAGGATAATAAATAATGTTAAATTGTATTCAATTCATACTATAATATTCTAACAAGTTATTTATTTATTTTACTATAAAAACATCTTATTTCCCATCTTATTGTATTTTATTGATAACACTAATTTCATTTCCGAATGTACTTTATCTTATGTTGATTTTATTCGCATGTCTAATCATCAATTTCACTCATGTATATAAATGAAGCAAAAAGTTGTGTGAGTGCCTTGATATGATTATGAGCAATAATCTGTGCTCGAAGCGTCATCAGTTAATATTACTGTATAACAACACTGTATGATTCATCAAAATAGAATATATGATTACTTATTGTAGCTACTTTTTATTTATGCATGTTTACTTACAGGTGTGTATCTACACATCAATTAATCCAGATAACTCATCCATTTATAATCACCTTGAAAACAGTCTACTCATCGCTTTCATATCTTGCCTACGAACAGATGATTTTTCACTTAATCAGATTCAAAATCTTTTCTGAAGTGGTGGGGTACTTTAAAGATTTCAGCCCAACAAAAAGATCAGTGGTGAAAACTTCAGACAAGTGAAGTGTATTCTAGAAGAATTACTAAACATTCTAGTAAGTAACTGTTAATCGTATTAAAGGCAAAGAAACTATCTAAAGAGATTTAAAATGATTATCACTTTCATATCCTGTATGATTTGAATGTCACCAAAATAGTTTATTGATTCTGAAACCACTTTATACAGAAGTTTATTTGGTTGTTATAGCAAACATTTCAATTTACAGTTTCTCCTAAAGTATGAAGCAGATTATCGAGAATAATTAGACGAAAAAAAATATTCTTCACTGGGTCGCTACGTCCCAACTTCTCTACACACAAACTCTTATTCTTCAAAACAATGTTGAACTTTTAGCAGCATCCCTATGTGTATATCAGTTCACCTAATACGTAATTTCACATATTTTGCTACCAACTTGTATTAATAATTGACGTTTATTTGCTTTTTTTATGGCTTTTCTGGACACTATTTAACTGTACAACTTTGTTAAGAAGTTACAGTTTTCTGTTGCAGTATAAATCAATATTTATTTCATGCAACCGGTTTCCTTTATTAGTTTGAAGAGAGAAAGAGCGAACATGTTTGCAGGATAATACGAGCTCGTTTTATTTCGTGGATTCTCATCAACTGCATACATCTTAAGCAAAATCAAATTATAGGTTTCAAGAAAGTTGTGGAACATACTTTTTCATAATTACTTTGAGTTATAGATAGAAGGCATAAGGAACACAATTCCAGAATTTGATGTAGGTAGGCAGATTATTCGGTGTCAAGAACAACTAATTATATATAATGGAATTAGATAAGAGGGGCAAGAGTTCAGATTTCTATTGGAAAACAATACAGCTTTATTTATTTCTCTCTTCAAACAAATATTTATTATTTTAAAAAGAATAAATCGCCAAGGTTTTAAAAATTTTCGACAAACTTTGTGAAAAACGTCCCCTAGTCATAAATCTAGGATGACGAACATAACTTATTATTGTTTGCCCTCAAAGCTGGTTGAACAGGAGTTTAAAATAGTTCCCATTTCATTCTCTAGTTCAGTGATAGAACGCTCACCAACAATGCACGTGGCCCAGAGTTCGATCCCTTGCCAGTGCACTCCTAAAACCCTCTTATCCATTAGTAAGACCAGTAAAGAGGAGAACATGGGCATTACGCTAACGACGCCACCCAGTAAACAGAGAACACCACTGTTAATGTGACTTCAAAGCTTAAGCTTGAAGCCCTATGTTCAACTTGAAGCTCAGAAGGATAAAATGCGAAAAAAGTAAGTGAAATGCATTCTTGAATTGTTATGCTACTAAGATATACTTTAATAAAAAAAAATTAAATCACCTGCAAAATATTTAATCAAATTTCTGTTAAATTTATACATCCACCTCAGTTTGACTTACTTCCAGTACATACGGCTTCAATCTGTGACTGAACATTATATCAAAACCAAGAATTTCAAAACAAGCTGAAGTTTGTATATGATTTGGAAAGCATGTTCTATAATTATGTTTAATTATAGCATAACCAGATAGTACTGTCTTAATGATTACATCATCTATATCATCCCAAATCTGAAAACACGAAACAAATGAAGCGGTATACATATTTAAATATGGAAAATGTATTATGAGTGGTGCGGAGTATTTTAATATAGTTTGAGTAACATTTATTATGAGTTCTTTTAACAAGATAAGATAGACAACATTCAAAGCTCAAGAATAACACTGTCAAATATTTACAATCGAGGTCGGTTCATTTGACAACGGTTTTCGATATTTTCTATAATGCTGAAATAATAATGACGGAATCATTTATGACTTTTGGGGTAGTTAGGTGTTTTCTGATGTTGGTTACTTAGATGTGGTACGTTCTTATGACTTGGAGAAGTATTTTCATCTTCACATTCTGTTGCATATATTTTGAAGTAGGAAGTGATACCCAGCTGTTCACTAGTCTTTGATTGGAATCTTTTATTTTTCTGTGATAAAGACATCTGAAACCACCTTCAGAGGTTATACATAGTTACCTGTTTATTAGGCTGATGGATATAACTGCTGCTCAATAAATTACACGATTCTGTTGTGGATCAAGTGGTTGAACAATCCCATATTTGGTCCCTGATGGGGACGTGGCTGCGCGCTGACGAGGACTTCCGATCTAGGACGAAATGACAGGTGCATTTGTGAAAATTCCTGAGATGTGGCTCATCGGCTTAGGCAATTTGTTTTCAAACGACGCGTTACGAGTTCGAGTCCAGCCCCACCTACTTCAACCTGGGCAAATAAGTAGTATCACCAGCCTCCACATGGTATATGTAAAATCTTTTCTGGGCAACAGAGTTGAAAAACAAGCTTCTATTTATTTTAAATTATTAAGGAATAACATATTATATTTTGCGATGACAATGATGTTATATCCAGATTTTCATTTTTATGATTTTTGAAAATAGCATAAAATGCTTGTTACTCAGAATGTGAATGATTGTATTGAGTTTTTTTTTAAGCTAGAATTCTAGCAAACAAACAAGATTCCAGCCAAAAGAAAGGTTTAATATACAATTAACCAGATTTTTTATTCGTCAGAGTACAAAAGCCTACTAAAATCCACTTTATGCACTTTATATCTCTGTGTAGCACTTTCTAAAATAATTCCATGAAAACTTATTGAAATTTTTATAAAGCAACTATCCGGTCAAATCTTGATCACAGTTCATATGAATCAAACAAATGAAAGGTGTTTATTTTCTATAGTTTGGTTTGTAGGGGTTAGTTTTGTTTTTACGAGTTGATCACGGATTGATATCACTTAGAGAACCATTCAAAACAAGCAGGGATTACTGGATGGCTGTTTCATCCTAGACCCATCGTCAGTACGCACTCACCACCAGGGTTCGAACCTAGGACCTTCCGGTTACAAGGTAAGCTCATAGACCATTCAGCCACTGGGACCCGATTCAGTGGCTCATGAATTCTAACTTCTACCTTTTCGTGATTTAGCGCGACCGCAACCAATGTCGTCGGCGGGACATCCATCCTCACACGTGATATTTGGATGGACCTCACTGGTCACGACTTCTCACTAGAACTCCAGGAAACTTCATTCTGTAGCAAGTCACTAGCGAGCATCAGATGAATTTTCTATAGTTTTGTTTGTAAGAGTTAGTTTTGTTTTTACGAGTTGATCACCGATTGATATCAGTTAGAGAACAATTGCAAATCAGGGAGTACTGGACAGCTGCTGTTTCATCCTAGTCTGGGAATCATCGGCAGTGGCTGAATAGTATAACGTGTAAAGTGTATTTCTGCGTTCAGTTGGATTCAGACCAGTGGCCTAGAAATTACTAGTCTGGTAGTGTATAATCTAATCAGTAATATCTGACGGCTAACTAGGTCATGATTTCTCTGCGGTCATCACAAACTATACTCAACTAGTACACAAATGAATGACACAAAACCGTTACTTTATCATCTAAGTGGTTGTTAAGCTACGTCTTCATCTTTCAGTTCCAATTATACTGAAATAGGAGATAAGAAGGTTATTAATTAGTTGTAAGATTATCTGTGATAAGCTTTGGTTGGTGAACTACCAAGAAGGTAATGAATGACGATAATAATTGAAATAAAACTCTGGGTACTAAGTACTCTATTGGCTATTTTACCAAGTAACATGATCATAATCGGTGTGCCAACTACTTCATTTTATAAGATAGCTGCTTTTTTCTCCTTTTGTGTTTATTCAAATAAAGTGGCATAAATTTTAACGAGTAAATTTTAAACAGTAATACCACGAGTAAGCATTGAACACAAGATAATCATTGCATTTGCGTGTAAACATGTATAGCTATTGTAACACTTAGTCTTAAGTTGGTAGTATACGAAAATACTACCGATATACTTTGATATGTATACAAATCCATATCTTTTGATTTGGACGAAGAAGTCATGACTCAACAACACCATTACTGAAAGCCATTCAAAGTCTTAGATCAAAGTAAAACTAAGTATAGAACTATTGTTTGGAAAATCCTTCCTGAAAAATCTGTTTGCAATATTGTTGCTGACTGCGATATCTTTACCTAACTGTGTAAATATTACCCTTTTTTACGCTGTGTGCATCACTGTTCAAACATGTATATATCTTCCTTTGATTTGATTCTTATTGTTGGTCTTTGTTTGTGGATGATTTCTATCCCTAATGTTTCGCTTAACTACTGAGTGATTGTGAATTGTTAATGATAACATGTTTTAAAATTGCGATTTTGTATGAATGAATTCAAGCTTATGTAGTGAGGATTTTGACCTTGGATTGTCAGCGGGAAGTTTGTAGTGTGTTTATTTCGTAGTGACAGTGACAGTTGCACTACTGTGTGATATTTAAAGTAAAATTACCTAAAATGGAGTTAGCTACCTAACAGCATTGTTGAGGTAATTTTACGTTCTAGGTATATTACTACTGTTTACTAGTAACACAGATTTTATTGCTTATAAATGCCTTTTTGCTACTGTGGGGACATTTTAAGTCTGTAAGTCACTGCAAGAAGTTTACTCAGCTATAGAGAAGAACGCATCGATTGCTTCCTTGCCTTCAGGACAGAATATTTTGGTTTTGGTCACCACACTAAAGTTTATGGGATAGAATGGTTATTGGCTCATTGGCAGTGGTAAAACTGATGTTTTTTAGACTACTTGAGATGAATTTGGATTGGAAGACTACTACCGATGCTAAACGAAGTTATTATCTTTATCAAAATCTAAGAATCTTCTCTTTTTTTGTTTATAAATTGTTTATTTCGTTGTTCACTTGAAATTTATATCTACCTTTTTGAGTTCATTCTAATCTATTCTAAGAATGTATATCCTGTTCAGTTACAAGTGTCTGTTAGTTATTTCATGTTAAACAGTAATGAAATAATAAAATCTTGATAACTGTTTACACTGTGTAAATCCTGTTTGCTTATTGTTATTATCATTCTCATGATAACGGTTAAAATGGATCTCAGTGTAGAAACACTGAAAATTATCTCTGAACTAAAATGTGGACAGGATTTATCTGATATGGTTATTCTCTTCTTAGACTATATATATGTTAATTATTATTATTGATATGAGTATTCAGAAGATCGGAAATGACTAAAGCAGAAGAATATAAAATTTAAAACATGGATATAAGGAAATTTAACAATCGGTTGGTGACATACTTTCTTTTTCACCAATTTTGAAACATTGTAAACTGCATGCTGATAACAGTGACATTAAGTAGTTTAAGTTATTATCAGAGAGAATAATAAGTAAGTATGAAGGGAAATAAAAAGTAGAAAATGAAAGAACTGTAATAGATTCTATCTGGTTGAAAGCATAAAGATCTTAGGTTGAATATGGTTTACCAGTAAAGCATGCTTTGAAACATACAGAAATGCTTTATACATGGAAACATTTATTATGAGCTGTAATTTGTTGTGATCACTGTCCTGCTCTACCTTACAGTGATGAGTACATTATATTCATGAAAAACATCTACTCAGTCGTGAAGGATAGTGATGCAACATGGCAAAGAATTTTCTGAGTATATTTTCGAAGTCATCTGATGGACAGCTGAGAACAAGTAGAAGACTAACAATGTACAGTACCTTTACTCGAGAACAGGTTACTCTGTAGTAAGTCCTTTCATTTGCATAAATTTCATACATATAAGAATAAGTTTGTAGGGATTCCATTGGTTTCAGTTTAGACCACGGATTGGTACCATTTGGAGAAGCATTGAAAACAATCAGGGAGTACTGGACAGCTGTTTCGTCCCAGTTTCGGACTCGTCGGCAGTATGCATCCACCGGATTTCGAACCCAAGGCGAGCTCGTTTACGATTCCGATGCTCACTAGTGACTAGCTACAGGATGAAGTTACCCGGCGTTCTAGTGAGAAGTTGTGACCAGTAGGCTCCATCTTATTGGGAGTGAGGATGGATTTCTTGCCGATGACATTGGTTGGTGGTCGCGCTAAATCACGAATAGAATTGATGAGATGGCCATTGAATCGGGTTCCAATGGTTGAATAGTATACGATCTTGCCTTATAATTAGAAGGTCCTGGGTTCGATACCCAGGGGATGTGTACTGTTGATGAGTCGGAAACTAAGATGAAACAGCTGTCCAGTACTCCCTGTTTGTTTTCAGTCATTCTTTAACTGATATTGATCAACGGTGTAAACTGAAGTAAACATAAGAATTGAAGATATAAACTTTATTTTTTAAATTTTTACGAGGTGAGATGGATAGCCTCACACCCAACCTTCTCCCTTTATCCGGCATAGCAAGGTTTAGGTGGCTATCGGCCAGGGATCGGACCCCAGACAGTGTGCGTGGTTGGAGAAAGTTCTACCGTTGAACCACCGATTCTGAAGCCATATTACTCGTCAAGAAAGGAGACTATTTAGAGTGCGTGACATATTTCCAAGTCAACTTAGTCAACAGAAATTTACAGTCCTCCTGTTGATGTACTTTTTGTTCCTAGTGCTGTCAGTCTAATCTCAGTATCATCTACTATGCGATTCAACCCTACCAGCTGTCAGAAACTGTAAGACAAAATAAAAATACGAGACAATAAAGATATGAATATTAAGGGGAATTTAAGAAAATCGAGGAAAAATAACAGTGCATACAATAAATTTTATGACTACTTAAGTATTTGGTCACATAAGATTATAGTTACTACGCTTTTTCGTAAAATCTGTTTGTTATTGAGGTCTAAGTGTGATGACTTTTGAAATACTGGCTGTTAAAGTTTTCATATATTTTGAAGGCATTTACCTGTAAAGGATTTAACTGAAGCCTGACATCTCATGACATGCCTGACAAGATTTTATCCGAAAATGGTTTAGGAACCACTGCACAGTATTAGATGACAACATATGCTATGCGTTTCTACCAGTAGAAAGGTAGCAAAAGGTAGCAATAATGAAGTTCATCTCTAAAATTTGTTGTCATCCCGATTTTGGTAACTATTCTGCTAGACAGTATCAACAAAAGCTAAGGAAATTACAAAACGAACTTTAGAAAACGTAGAATCAAGTTTATGCGTTGGTGGTTTAGCCTTAGAATACCCTTCAACTATGGACATAGTCTAGGGTTCAAATGTTGTCTTACTTGTTCCCAAATCTCGTCTAGCCAGTAGTAAGCCCGGTAAAAGAGGAAGATGGGGCGTCAGCCGAGCACCCAGTGAAACGAAGAAACAAGTGCTGCTGAAACTTCAAATTTTGAAGCCTTATATATTCCACTCGGAACTTCAAGAAATAAAATAAAAATCTACGATCAAATTTTCAACAAATAACTTACTTTCTTAACATCATAACCATTATCTGTAAACCATCGATTGAGTGTTGTAATACGCCGTTTTGTACCGCCTTCTTCATTATCTCTAATATAACTATCACTATGCTTTTGTACAGCATAATTAGTTAAATGCATATACATATCATGTACATTACGTTGATTTGGTTCAGCATATGAACATGTAGTGAAGCGGACTAAACCATCTTTAAATACAAATAAGCGGAGTGGATCACACGAAGTCAGCAGAACATATATCCTCATATCAAATTTATATCCATCAATAAGAAAAGGCTGTAGAAAATAAAAAAATGAGACATTTATTCTTTTTTTTCTTAAATCTGCTAAACAACTCTGTCTAGTTTAAAACTATAATTTTATTTTAAAACATTATTTTAGTGAATATTTTTTGACTGATTGATATGTAATAATGAACAGAAGACTTGAAAAGGCGGCCTGCTTAAAATTTGGGCTCCTAAAAACCTCTATCAATATACTGCACATTATCTCTCTCATTCAGTTTGTTTAAATCTAGTAAAATATGACCTCTAATAGTGTTGTATGCTCTAGCAAATATTTAAAACACTTACAACCTGCTGTTTCGCAAGTTTCCACTAAACATGATAAAAAGCATTATCCTCGATGGCAGTTTATCTCAGTACATGAGATAACCGTTCCTGGGTGGTATCCCTCGTTCACAAAATGTGCTCCTGAACTTTTTATAATTGGCATTCACCAAAGTGTCATCGTGTATTTCTCGAAGGAGATGAAGAAGAGATATCCTGCTTCTGATTCACAAGTTCCTACTTAAATTGAGAAGTGGCCTGATTGTGGGTGGCAAAGTGTCCCAATAAATGAGATAACTGTTCTTCAGTTATGTACTTGGATCTAAAGACATACTTCTGAACTTCTTAAAATTGACTTTCAACTAGCTGTCGTGGATTTCTTGAAGGAGACAAAGCAGAAATATCATAACAGAATGAATATAGTGCCAATTAATATTTTACTTGAAGATGTTGTACGAAGGGAAAATATCCTGCAGTGAACTCCTCTGAAAATTGTGTAAATTATATGAATACTTTTCAAAATAAAGCTCTCATTATTATTAAACTGATGAACATTCGTCATCCATGTTTTAGATGTTCTGATTAAAGAGTACTGGTCGACAGAGTGAAGAGCCAGTCCAACTCTTGATGAAGTTGTGATTGCCCATCTCTTAGAAGCCCCAAACTAGAACAAAACAGCTATCCAGTGCCTCTTGGTTTTCAGTGATTCTCTAACTGATTCGTTGGTTCTTGACGAAATCTACACTGAATTTGTTTTACTCCTTAGCTTTCCCTAGACACAGATATGGAAATAGTGTCTAGTTATCCGGAGTTCCATTGACAATAACTCAGTTTTACACAGTAACAAAATTGCCAACAGGAAATTTGTTATGACAGTTCATCAGTGTAACTTATTATGATCTTCACTGGTAAAGTAAGAGGAAGACAACAAAAGAAGTACAATATTGCAGTAAAGCACAAAGCTGAAAACCTATACATAAATAACTGAATTCTAGAAGTAAATCAGAGGCGCAAATGAATTAAATGAACCGCAGAATTGATGGGAAATTCAACTTGATAACGTTTAAATCTAGGTGAATCTTCTTCTGAATGTCAACGAACATATTTATCACTGTCATGTCTAGATTTAGTCAGTTCATAACATTTTTACCAAACGTTCATTTCACCGACTACCTATTTAGGTTACAGCAGTCGGTAGATAAAATTTTCTGCGGAACTGTCCAGCAACTTTACTTAGAACCGCATACATAATGTTCACATCAAACTAGAACAACTAATCGAAAATTATTTCATTTTTCCTTCAGCCGTCATTTCTCACACTGTTTAAAAATGATTTAGAAGAGAATACAATACAGCACCCATTTAATAGTGGTTCCTCAATGGATATTTAAATATTTTATTTGGTTTATTTCAGTCATTTCATCACTAACTGTTAAATCATTCACAAGCTACTTAAAACATAACTGGAGTTCTGAGTTATACCTTATCAGTATGCCAAATTTCCCAGGGACACCTTGCTTTTGATGAATATGGAGAGCTGATAGGTGACAGAACAAAGTACTACCGTTCTCATTCAGTTCAGTGTCAGTTTTAAGAAGGCCCTCATGTAATTTTGAAAGATAGGGATAAGAAAAAGCGTTTGTGTGGTATAGATATGCACAAATCACACATTATGATGCCAAAAGCAGTTGGGGGGGACCCTAAGAACATCCCTAGACCTGAACGGTCTAGAAAAGTTGCTTGTGAGTCCTGATGTTGACGTAATCGTTGCAAATGATGGTCAACTCATCCCCGACAAATAGATGTGGAACATGAAAGAGTTAAACTACTGGTTTACTTGAGTAAACCAAAAGATGATGAAACAGACGATTGTACGAGAAGTGTTGTCATTTTAGACTGCTCATTTTTGGGTAAGGTATTCATCCACTTCGAATAGCAGATGGTTCCAAGCTCACTGCCTTTCTGTTCTGGAAGAAATCAGTGTTAATTCTGAGTTCTTTACTGAGAAAAGAGAATGTCGTATCATCAGAACTGTTATGGCAACTCTAGGATCGAAAATTGTCAACCGGTGCCAGAAAATCTGTGGAAAAAAAACTGCCTCATCATTTACTGATTCTGAATGAATTGATGTGGATTCTGAACATATCAGAGTGGAAAGGAAGGCTGTTGGCTATCTTGAAGACTTCTTGTTGGTCTCTTAGTTTGCTGTAATCTCCAATAGACCTGAGAAACAGGTTGAACTTTGTTTCAACTTTCGGTGATTGGAAAAGACATGCGAAATTACAGGTCAGAGGAGTATTCACGACTAGTAATTTGGCATGTCTTTTCCAGTCATCGAAAATTAAAAAAAAGCGCAATCTGTATGTCAGGTCTATTGAAGATTACAGCAAACTAAGAGATTATGAACGAAAGAAATTGGAGGAAATAGCGGAAAGGGTTAAAGACACTGGCTCTAATTTGGTTGTTTATCTGTGGGGTTTCGATGAGGAAGCCGACCACTTGTTATTGCGTGAAAAATTACCTGCTCTCCTATGGGTCGGTGGCCTTGAAGAATAACTGATTGTGATTGCTACCTGACTAAAGCTAAACTTGGAAAGATTGATTTGATGAGTGAACTGTCATTTGGTGCTACTAAGGAACGCATGACCATGAGTGGACAGTATGAAAACTTGAAAATAGTAACATGCTTCCCACATGGCAGTTGTCGAATGACTGTAGATGAATTAAAACGTTTTTTGCATGATGCCGTTTGCATTGTTTGCAATCTGGTTCATGATTCTCAAGTTATTGTTGATGGCGAAGCTGATCCCTGTGCTCAAATCGTCTTCACTGGAAATCTTACTTAGCTAATATTTCCAAGAGTTGATTTGTAAGGATTAGATTTGTTTTTCGAGCTTGACCACGAAACGATATCAGTTAGGGAACTATTGAAAACCAACAGGGAGCACTGGACAGCTGTTTCATACCCCTAGTTTGGGGATCATCGGCAGTACGCACCCACTGAGTCTCGAACCCAGGACCTTCCAGCGACAAGGGGAGCTCGTATACCATTCAGCCACTGAGACTCAATTTAATGACTAGCCCATGAATTCTAGCTTCTACTAATTCGCGATTTTAGCTCGACCATCAACCAGTATCATCGGCGGGAAATCCATTCCCACTCCCAGCTGGATGGACCTCATTGTTCACGACTTCTTACTAGAACTCCGGGTAGCTTCATTATGTAGCTAGTCAATAGCGAGCATCAGATTAATTTTCAAGAGTTGATTTGGTAAGGATTAGATTTGTTTGTCGAGTTTGACCACGGATTGCTAGAGTAGTTTTTAATTCCACTATAAAACAGTCACCATGAAAATCGATACAAACGTAATCCTACAAAGGCCGAGCTTAGTTTCATCATAAATCTTAATGATAATACATTTTTATTAATTAATTTGTAGGTATCTTAACATGTATGCAAATAATCATGGTTTTTCGACCAGTGTGAATTTCTTTCTCCATTGATATAGAATATTTTATTTCATTCTACTGATTATTCGAAAAACTGATTACTACATGCATCAAATACATGGATTTACGTCTTTTTCAAGACCATAAAGTTCATTGTGGTAAAATCCCGAGTGATTTCTGCTAAAACAGTTCATGAAGACATTGACTAGTGAGCTAAGTATCAGAAAAGAGTTTAATTAAATTGACTAGGTCAGGTGACATAGAAGAATGATGCACTATAATGCACTTTACTTGGATTTTAGATGAAATGCAAACATAGAGAAAAAAAATATACAAAACGTTTTGAAGTTCATTCCTGTCTTGTGTCAACTAATTTATTCACTAGATTACAAACTCAATCAATAAAATTTCTGATAAAATTTTAAACCACACATCCATAACTTAGTTTTAGAGTGTTCTCTCTGAAATTCGACCGGTGTGTAAGTTACTATTAGGTCAGAGATATAAGATAAGCAGTAAGCGTTAATGAATGAATAAACGAGATTCGAAAATTCTAAAGTAGTGAGTGATTTATGCAGTGATAGGTGGTAACCATTGATAACATTAAATACTTTTGCAGCATATTTTGTGATAATTTAAGCTGATGTACACTGAAGTTTTGCTTTTATTATACAATCACTAATGATTATATTAAATTTTCTGGAATATACGTTTGTTTATTTACAAATTTCAGTTACTGTGATTAATTTGTTGTAAGCTGATTTATGTCTTGGAATGAAATCCTGGACGTCAGTTCTATTCGCCACTCTTTAGTTCACAAAGTATTCGCATTCCAGTGAACAGTCGTGTTTCCAGTAGTACTTGAAGTCGACATTTGTAAAAAATTTTACATTTGTAAAGTCTCAGCGAGGTTGAAATGAGTAATTCCAACGTTTCGTTCGGCAATCTGGTCCGAACTTCTTCAGGGAAATTAATCGAAATTAATATAAGAGAGGTTTATATATAAAAAGGAACATCACTTGTTTTTAAAAACTTTGTCCAATCATGAGTCATTCAACAAGTATCAACAAGTATAATCAACAAAATTTTATGAGCTGTGATCAAAATTTGACCTCGGACTTACAAATATTGGTCTGCCTTTGTTAAATGCATGTCCTAAATCCGTAGCTGCCTAGTCACCTGACAACTCCAGTAGGTCGAATAAAGCAGCTCAATCTTCAGAAGGAAGACAAAGCAATAAGTCCGATAGGGTGCTTCTACTAAACCCTAATCCTAAACACCATAATTTTGAAATTACGTCTAATCATAAAATTCTAGATACTAACGGTTTGAACAGACATGAAGGCGTGATGTTAGCTGATGCATAGGAAATCCTTATTAATAAATAACAAATGGATATGTATCACTAATTATTAATACTTGGTCAAAATTCTCGACTGTCCATATCTTCTTATGGAGACGTTAAGAAATGTTTTACAACTGTTTACCCACACACACACATACACACTCTGTTTAAAGTGTTTAACTGAGGTAGACCAATATTTGTAAGTCCGAGGTCAAATTCTGATCACAGCTCATAAAATTTTGTTTATTATACTTGTTGATACTTGTTGAATGACTCATGATTGGACAAAGTTTTTAAAAACAAGTGATGTTCCTTTTTTATATATAAACCTCTGTTATGTTAATTTCGATTAATTTCCCTGAAGAAGTTCGGACCAGATTGCCGGACGAAACGCTGGAATTACTCATTTCAATCTCGCTGAGATTTTACAAATATAATTTTTTACAAATGTCTACTTCTCACTCGGCGCCCAAATATTTTAGAACTATTCTGTCAAATCTTGACGACAGTTCATTTGAAGGACTTGAAGTCATTACTCATAGTCCGAACCACCAAGCTGCTGAGTCGCTGTCACCCAGCACTTACGTAATAGTCTAGAAGTTGTATCAGGGTTATCTAAGTAGGAATCCATATGTCAAGAGAAACCTATCAATTCAGTTCACTATATACATTTATTTATTTACAGAACTTAATTACTTGTTGGCAGTTAAACTTTTACTTCAACTTCATTGACCTCGAAAAGACCTTCAACAGACAGCATTGACCGAGAAGTAATTTGAAAACTACTTCAACACTACGGCGTGCCTCAACTCTTTATCAACCTCATTCAACAGTTGGCTATATGACAGTGCCACGTGCCAGGTGATCCACAGCGAGAAACTCAGAGAGGCGTTCGAAGTGAATGCATGAGTAAGACAAGGCTGTCTGCCTATTACCACAACCGGTGATATTCTTAATTCTGGTGCATTGGATTGTGCATCAGACTGTGGGGAGCGAGGAGACAGGAATACGTCGGACCAAAGATAAGAAGACTTTAGAAGATCTGGATTTTGCAGATGATATCTATCTAGTGTCACACAAACTAGAAGACTTACAGACGAAAACCAACAAACTGACAGAATAGGCTGGCAACAAAGACAGGACTCCGTGTGAACATAGAGAAGACGGAGGTGATAAAGATAGCCAACAAACCGCAGCAACAAAACCAACCAGCACCAATCACCATCAACGGGAGAGATTTAATGGAGGTTACTTCCTTCACTTATCTAGGAAACACACGCGGAAGGGATGAAGATGTCAAGGCCAGTGAGAACCGGAAATGCAAGATACGCCTTCATCAACATGAAACCAGTTTAGAGAAATTTTCTGCTTCACTCAGTCAGCATAAAGAATAAGATTCGGATTTTCAACACAAATGTTAAGTCAGTCTTTCTTTACGGGTCAGAATCTTGCACAACGCATCACGGAAAGCATTTCCAACGGACCACTGAAGACTTTTATCAACTGCCTTCTTCACTGGATGGCTCTATATTGAAGATCAAAAGGCCGATCAGCCAGAAAGAATTAGCAACAAGATACTCTGGCTGGGAACAAACCAGCCAAGAGCTAATTGCTCAGCAAATATGTAGAAGAAAATGGAGATGGATCTGACATACGATAAGTAGGCTGTCGAATGACAACGCGCACAATGCAAGGCATAGCTCTAGTGGAATCTCAATTGGAAGCGGCGACGAGTGGGTCATCGGTGCGACAGAGACATGGAGGAGATCGTGTGGCGAGGAGGAGATGAGAGATTACGGGCAATGGTAGACCCTGATGAAGAGGACGGCAGAAAGTAGAACAAAGTGGAGATGTGTTGTTGAAGCCCTATGTTCCACTTGGAACCCGAGGGAATAGTAATAATAAATAATAATTACCCAGTATGGGGCTATGAGTGACATTTATTCTGTGGTGGTTAGTGATGCTACCCAGATGTCTGCATTAAAGTAGACAAAGAGGGACGTGAACTAGGGACCCAGCGACTGAAAATCGATTGCTTAAGGAAATCTGCCATATGCTGCGCCCAATTCAATGAAACAGATAACGAGAAATCCTCTAATTTACGAATAAATATAAAGTAAAAAGTAATAAACTCATAAGAATTTATTATACGATATTTTATGTATTTACCTTAGATATATACACTTGACAAATCATATTTTCCAATGGTCGAATATCTTTAGCATTTTTAGTGATATAAATACCACGACCTTGACATCCATTATCTGGCTTTAAAATGTACGTTTTACTCTTATGTTTTCTTGCATAATTTTGTATTTCATTCCAACTAATAAAAGAAATGAAATAGATAAACGTAAAGTATGAATTGTAGTTGTGGTAATCAAGTTGATTTAAAGTTCATTAACATTAGGGCAGGATAAAAGTTCTTCCTGATAAATTGGTAAACTGAAATATTCACTACGGAATTGTTCCACAGTGATGTTTCTCTTATTTAATTCACAGTTAGGTGTGTTCAAAGTAAGTTTTCTAACAGTTGATAAGATATTTAACTAATGGATACCTACCAGTCTGAAAACTAAGATCATATTTTCTTTTGAATACCCTGAAGCTGTAACATGGCAAACATGATTCAACATTATGCTCGTGATCACCAGAATTTAGATAGAACTGTTAACTGCGATAGGATTAGGTTGAAAAGGAGTCAGGGGTGATCAGACCCAGGTATGGTACTAGCTCATAGAGTCTTTGGCTACTGATTTGAGCCACAGAGAGATGTGTCGACTACATGGATGAGGACATCGGAAGGCTAAGTATCAACGGTTGGAAACTATTGGTGTCATGGTTCAATATCGTTTTGAATAACACAGATGTATTCACTCTTTGTGATTTTCCACCTTAATTATATCCTGATTATTTTTTGTTTAAGTATTATTTATGCCATTTATTACAATTTGTTATAGTTTCATCTACCTTTATATGTACTTTTCTAAAGTGTAGAAACCTCAGCTGTCTTGTACAAAGTTCTACGTTAATAAACTATTTCACCTTGGTTCATGTAAGAACTTAAATTCTTTCTACCATGTTGGCTGAAATTCAGCATGATATTTCTTTTAACCGCCTAACGCTTCGGTCAACCACATAAGTCTTGCAGTCAAGAAGAGCAATTCAATTTAGCCGATTCTGGTTCTTACCGCACTGATTATGCCGACTGGAATGCATTTTTCTCATCGCAATGTATTAGATGTTTACACAAAAATCTAAAGGCTCTTAAACTGGATAAAAATGATTAAAAGAAAATTGATGCTTCTCATACTTTGAAATATCAAAACAAATTTGACTTTTATTCATATTCCTTAAGAACTACCATTCATTCATTTACCATTTGTTAAAAATGTGCGCCTCTAGAAATTATTGAAATTTTGAGCAAAATGGTAATGAATTACTAAATTAACTGAAGTGTTTCATGTGTATAAGTTGATTATTTTGAGATTAGTGTTCACCTGTTAGTTTCTATCTAAAGCTGATGCATTTTGTATTATACCGAACCGAAATCAACCACTGCATGAATATAAGTGCTAGTTTTTATCAAATTCGTTTGGTCATTTTGTCAGTAAGTAAAATCCTTCAGTGAACAAACTGAGGTTCATCATGAATTTTAAAATAAGTTAAATTCCTATAAATTAAGACTTGAAATTTATTTACTGCTCCCTAGTGGCTGAAAACAAGATGAAGTTGCTTGGATTTCAAGGTCCACTATGGTCTGTGCGAGGACAATTAGTCGCCGATATCATTGGCCGGCGGTTACGCTAAAAACTTCCAATCGACAGAAGTTAGAGTTGATTGGCCACTGGATTGCGTCCCAGTTAGGTTATACCCGTAATGGGTTAATGGGTGCGCATTGCTGAAGAGTCACAAACAATGACGAATCAAGTCTCCAGTACTCCGTGGTTTTCAGTTATTCTCTAAACGAAGTCACTATGTAATCGACCTTGGAATAAAATATACCTCTGCGACCAATTTGATATATTTATCCGAATACTGAGAGAATACTGTGGGCTGTGGGTAAAGGTATATAATATGAATCCAGTCTTCATATGAAGAATATTTTATCTTCATACGTCACAGAGAATAAAAATGGCTTAGTTATTCATTAAATTTTCTCTTCAGTCGTTCTGACCGAAAGCCTGAAAAAGATTTTGTAAAAATGTTCAATAGTTTTAGAAGATATTTGTGGGAGAATACATCTATGCTATTGCAATTAGTTTTGGGACGTGGAACTGACAGTTAACAATTAACCTTAACTTCTCAGTTTTCATATAAGTGAACTAAACTGCAGTTCGAATCCTGTTCTGTCTACATCATTTGGTATCATACAAGTGTGGCTGACATCGCTGCAGATATAAAATTTGCCCGAAATAATTGAATTTGAACTAGCTGAGCTCAATTGTCAAAAAATTTGTAGAAATGAGAAGTCTGTCGTCATTTGTCCAGAAGTTCCAAACATATATTCTTAACCAATCTGAATTAATTTTCACTCTTTCGGTGTCACTTGATTCGAAGTTCACCAGAGTATCTCACAAAGTTGTGGTCAGATGTCAAATAGGTCGTTGAACAGTTAGAGATTATCACGTACTGACTGGTAGGCCGAATTCATGATCAAAGAATAATCTACTTCCAGGAGTTAACCTTAAGTGTCATTTGCATTTAAATATTGCGAAATAAATTGGTGAGATTTTCATACCAGGGACTCCCCAGTTATGTGAAAAGTAACATTTTTGAAGGCCATTACTTACTGGTTGGTTAAAATTAGAATTTGAACTGACAGCTACCATTCTAATGTTCCATCAGCAAGTTACTTCATGTACATTCATTCATAAATCGTTTTAAAACTTTTCATCTGTTTCCGACATTGCCTGCTTGTCTCTTTTTTTTTGTAAATTTCATCTTGACCTTATCTTCCATTTAACTAATCTTAATTTTGTCAAATCGATTAAACTTATAGACTTAAATAATTTGACGACAAATGAGTTTGAAATTCAGTCAATTAGTTCATAACGAAGCTTTTCAAAAGATGACAATATTTATTTTTTCAAGAAAAGTATAATATCAGTAGAAAATCAACTTACTCAGATGGAAGACACCAAGATTTAGGAAAGATGTTATAATCTTTAGGAAACAGTCTAACCATTCGATTCAAATTACGTGCTAGACTGTCTTTGCGACATATTTCTGACATTCCAGGAAAGTGATTTATCTTCTGTTTAAAACAAAAATAAGCAAACAATCAATAAAAACGTACAAATATGGAAATTACATTTATTTAGACATTTACTTGTAAATAGAAATAGTGTCAAATAGTACTTTGTTTTTAGTCGAAATAATATGAGTTATCATGGAAGATGCAAGAGAATACAGTATTTAAATATCAATCAGAGGTGAACGTAGATTTTAGTTATTTCGAAAGATCTCTATATAGCGAAAATGTTCATTTAGACATCTAGAGAAAACAAAAAAATTGAGCAAAAAATACCCTTTTTCATCATGAGCTGACATTAGTTAGAGAACCATTGGAAAACCTGGGAGTACTGGACAGCTGTTTTGTCCTGGTTGGAAACTCTTCAGCAGTACGCACCCACCGGGATTCGAACCCAGGACCTTCTGGTTACAAGGCGAGCTCGTGTACCATTAAGCCACTGGAGCCCAAACCAATGGTCCATGAATTCTAACTTCTGCCAATTCATGACATAGCGCGACCCCTAGCCAATGTCTTCGGCGAGTATTTGTCCTCACGCCCGACCTGCTGCACCCTACTGGTCACGACTTCTCACTGGAACCCCAGGCAACTACCTACCTGAATAGGGCAAGTCACTAGTGAGCATCTCATTGATATTCAAGTGTTGGTTTGTACGGAATTGATTGGTTTCAGGATTTTCATTATGAGCTGACATTAGTTCGAATCCCGTTGGGTGCGTACTGATGAAGAGTCCCAAACTAGGACGAAACAGCTGTCCAGTACTCCCAGGTTTTCCAATGGTTCTCTAACTAATGTCAGCTCATGATGAAAATCCTGAAACCAATCAAATCCCTACAAACCAACACTTGAATATCCTTTTTTATAATTTCCTCTTCTGGCTTCACAATTATATATATATATATATATATATATATGTTTATATGCATAGAATATTCTAGAATAATCGTCGTTAACAATATTTGGTATTTTTGATTTATTTCCCTTTGTTAAGTAAGATCAATGGAATTACAGTTCAATGATTCTCTAACTGACATCAATCCATGATCAACTCGTAAAAACAAAACTAAAACTTAGAAACCAACTATAGAAAAGACGCTTAAGTTATAATGAGCATAAAAATATAATAGCAAATAGAATATCAAATAAAATTAAGGAGATTTCCACAACAAATTGAGGATCATTAAAACCTTGATTGATGGTCGAGGTAAGGAGAGTGTCTGAACCAGCTTATTCTGGATACAGAAGCTAGGTTTCTTAATGTGGATCCCAACAGCTAGCCTCAGCAATGTGTAGTAGACGAAATCTTAAAGTCAAGTTAAGATTATTCGGTATATGGTAGATGACTTTGAAGGCCTACTTGTTAACATCAATCTTGTGTTCTGTATCGAGAAGATGAGATAGAATAGCGCTATGAATCGACTTTGTTTGTCCTTTACTTAACGACGATACAGGATGATGTTCTGAAATCCGACGAGAAATACGCCTAATTGTTCGGTCTCTGCAACTTACTGACTCCACAAGAGCATTCAAATAGGTAGATACTTAGGAGTTATACACATTTGGTTAAGAAGTTCTAATTTTAGATGACCCTTGTCTGATCAATATAAATCTGTAGGTGTAAATAGAAAGGAATAAGAAACGCTTATTTTTCAAAGAGTAGAACTAAGAATATTTTGTAGTTTTTAAGAAGCTTCAGGAAGCAATTAATCAACTGCGTCACCAACCATACTAGTTAACGAAATCTAAAATGACTCAGTTAATTGTTAAGCCACTTTTCTTGTAAGCAGGTACATTTAAAATCTCCACGAAATGTTAAACGAATGCGTTAAACGATAAACTGTTGTCTCACTGATATTATCTATACTACTTGTTTTATTCAATCGGTTAATAGTAATACATATACTAAAATATATACTCATTTCCGTAAATAATAAACTTCTCATGAATAGTTGTTTAAAACACTGTTAATCACAGTGATTGGTTATTAGAGAAATAACCGCTGATGCGCGAAGAGTCCTTGGTGTTGGTGCAGGCTGAATTATATCGGTTAATTTTACCGGTATCGTCACCAAGCAAGGTGACTTGTCATCGGGGGCAGTTTGAATTTATGTCAAATGGATGAAAGAAACAATCGCTTTGATTGTCAAATCAGTAAAATACCTCCCTGAATAATATTTCACTCTAAGTTAAACATCAAAAAAGACTGTGTAGTCTTTCGAGATCTTTACGTAGAAGATGTAACTGTTGGTGTCATATTGCAATTGATTATCTCAATGATATTGCTATAATTCATGAGATGACTCAAGTTCGGCCTAACCTTCACCCTTCAGACATATGGATATATATAAATAGCCTATTTGCATTGATTTGGGAGAAACAATCATAAAGATTGATTTCAGGATTTTATCATGAACTGACACCGGTTAGACGATCACTGGAAAACATGCAAGTACTGGACAGCTGTTTCGTCAGGCTAGTTTGGTACTCTTCGTCTGCACGCATCCACTGAGGTTCTTCAACGCTCCTCTAACCGATGATAATATATAATGAAATCCCGAAACTAGTCAAATCTCTCCGAAACAACACTTGAATATCAATCTGATGCTCACTAGTGACTGGCTCTATTCAGGTAGTCAGTTAACTGGCTTCTAGTGAGAAGTCATGACCAGTGAAGTATAGCATGTTGGGTGTGAGGATAAATACTCACCAGCGATGACATTGGCTACTGGTTGCGCAATATCATGAATTTCCGGAAGTTGGGATTCATGCAATGGCCACTGGATTGGGTCCAAGTGGCTTGATCGTCTTGCCTCGTAACTAGAAGGTCATGGGTTCCAATCTTTTGTAGTGAGTATGTACTGATAAAGAGTCTCAGACTAGGACGAAAGAGCTGTGTGGCAGTACTCTCAGGTTTTCCAATGTTTCTCTAACTGATGTCAGTTCATGATAATACCATGAAACCAACTAAATCCCCGCAAACCAACACTTGAATAAGGATTGAAATAACATCTAACTACTGATTGTAGTCTATTATTGAATGGGGTTCAGTCAATTTCAGTCACATTTTCTGTTTGATCATTAGTTCGTACCATTTAATTACGTACACATGAATGAGAATTTGCTCTTTATTGAATGAGATTGTGCACAATTGTTACATGTTATCAATTCATCTATGTGTACAGTTTATTTTTATGCATTCATAATTAGATGTACCTGTCAACCACGTGATATTCGTGAAAGAGTTTACATTGCCCTATATACATATATCGGAATTCTTAAGGCTATGAATTCGTATCGATGATTAGTCTCTATTTCATGTTATCTTTAACATTGGATCTTGATGTCTATTTGCTTCACTAGCATACATTTAGATATTTATGTTAATTTGGTCATAAATTTAATTTGCTTTGTGTTGGATATAGGCAATAATGCAGATTTGGTAAACACGCACACACGACGCACAAAGCTTAAATCCAGTGAAATATAAAAGATTATCGAACTTTAAAAAAAAGTAATATTTGAACAGTTTAGTAAAATGACACTTTCATCAATAAGAATTTGAGTATAATACATTGGAAACTGTGATTACTTGTCTTTTACATATAACAACTGTTTCAAAAATGTTATTTTGTAAAGGTCATATCAACGCTGTTATCATTCTAAAAAGTTATATACATCAAGAATCATGTAAAGAAATTCTCAGCAAATTAGGGATAATTGTGTATCTTAGAGTATACTAGAGCAGCGTGGAAACACTATGACTACATCTCATGTGTTATTCCTGATTTTCTTTTGTCTTTCAACCTTAAATCTGTTTTTAATTATTATGCCTAGTGGTATCTTTTGTCTTTACTCTTAAAGAAGTGAAATGACTAGACTAAAATATCGTGATGTCTTTGACAAACTTGTGAGGAATCAATAAATTATCGAATATTGGTTTGGAAGTGTCTGATTGGTTATATGTTTGACCACGAGTTAACATCAGTTAGAGAACCATTGGAAAACCAGGGAGTACTGGGAAGTTGTTTCGTCCTAGTTTGGGAATCTTCGCCAGTGCGCACCTTGGTGAGAAGCCGTAACCAGCGATGTCCACTAAGTGAGGTAAGATAACAATCTCTTGCCTATCACACTGTCCTGCGGTTGGGCCAATTGGCAGAAGATGGCATTTATGTGCCATTGGATCTGGTCACTGTGACTAAATGCTCCACGAACTCTCCTTTTGACTAGAAGGTCCTGGGTTTGAACCACAGTGGGAAGATTCTGTTGAAGAGTCCCAGGCTAGGATAAAATGGCTGTTCAGTATTCTCTGGCTTTTCAGTGTTTCTTCAACTGATGTCAGCTAGTGGTCAAACCTGAATCAATAAATATCAAAACTTCTTGAGTTACTGAGAATTTTTAGATGAAGTACGCCTGAAAACTAGTGGAAGATCAGGTAATTGCCGAATGACAGCCGGATGATAAATGGCATAAACTAATGCTACTGGGAAGTGTAATTTTTATAGGATAATTTGACCGCTTTAGGCATTTTCAGTGAATTCAGGTTGTAAAAGCACAGGTGACTACAAAACAACCGATTAATTACTCAATTAACTGATATTTACCGAAAGAGTTCTAAGTAAAGTTGAAATACCAATTTAATTTATTGAACAATGTGCGCCGAAACTAGAAATGTTTTCATTCTAGTCAGCAGTTAAAATGTCAGTTGTCATAGTATCAGTAGTGAAATGTAATTCCATGATTGTCATTTTAGGATTTCATCATGAACTGACATCAGTCTGAGGACCATTGGAAAACCTGAGAGCACTGCCTTACAGCTGTTTCGTTGTGGTTTAGGACTCTCAATCAATACGTACCCACCACAAAAGGTTCGAACCCAGGACCTACTGCTTACAAGGCAAGGTCGTAGACAATCAAGCCACTTGGACCCGAACCAGTGGCCAGTGCATGAATCCCAACTTCCGGAAATTCATGATATAGCGCGACCACTAGCAAGTGTCATAGCTGGACGTGCTGTACCCCATTGATCATGCCTTCCCACTTGAAGCCAGTTAGCTACCTACCTGAAAAGAGCCAGTCACTAGTGAGCATTGGATTGATATTTAAGTGTTGGTTTTGAGCGATTTGATTGGTTTAGGACTTCCAGTCAGCCTCTAGTCGATATGAGCTCATGATGAAATCCTCAAACTAACCAAATCCCTGCAAACCAGCACCTAAACTGTCATTTTAATTCATCGCGATCACAATCAAACACTTAGTTTTACTGATTGTTGATCTAAAATACTGCGATCAATTATAATGAAAATGGTGCCAATAACTCTCTAATGCAGATCATCATTAAATGTATAGTAAACGAGTGATAATAAATTCGCTATTTTAATACATTGCAGTCAACAAATACAGCGTTATGGATGAGATATCCAAAAAAAGAAAGTTAAAGAACTGCATACAATAATGAACTGGTTTGACTCGATGAATATGTCTCTGAACTGAAATGCATATCTAACACAGAACTTTGTACAAAGTTTCAAGAAAAGTGATATCAGCAAGCCAAAAAATAAACAGAATCACGGAGTGATTATCGAGTCTCAAAAGAAAACAGAAGGAAGAGATTTTAAAGTATTCTTAGTTCTAATTACCTCTGACTTATGCTGGTATGGCTTTCAGTAATTTCTGTTTAATATCCTAGATTTTTCGAGTATCAGTTAATGGTCTCATGAACCTGTATGTCTGATACTCTAAGTGTCACTAAATATATTTCCGAATCTTAATTAGTGACAAAAATTTAGAAACATAATAACTTAGTATGACATTTTACTCGACAGGAAGTTCAGTGAAGGGAATTTCCCCATCTAAGTATTTATCGATAATTCCAACTTTTTTTGTATTTTAGTAGAATGTGTTGCTTTCATCTAAATATTTATTCTAGTTTTCATAAACAGGAATACTATATGATAATTGTGTTTTGAAACAATATTTCCTAATTTAATCTGTAACTCACCTGCCACTGTTTCATAACCAAGACCCTATCTATATTAACAGAGTAATCGGTCCAATAAAGACACCAGTCTTCATCATCTTCTGTTTCTCGAAAGCCATATCTTTTCAAAACCCTGCGAACTTCAAAATTAAAAACAACAGAAATCATTTTCTTAACATTATATAATCCTGCATTTATATCAGTGATTTAAGCAAGTATTTGTGATGTTAAAAAATTTTCTATTTCAGTTGCTTTGAGGAATAAATCAAATAACTAGATATGTGCGATATTAAATGTGGGACGAATATCTCGAGATGATAACGCCCCCCCCTCAGTTAATGAAATATGAACAGCATCTCGTGTAAATATATAAAGTAACCATTCATACTTCATCCTTGGTGATCCTTTTCACAAAAGCTCTCGACATCGCTGAATATGATGCTCCAGTATTAACATGTTTCTAACATGTAACTGGCTTCTGAACATAGAGCTCTGCACATAAGTGTACAGGTTCAAGTTGTTGAAGTTCAGTAAAAAACATTTAAATTAGAGAAAGCAACTTTTCTCGTAAAAACAAGCTTCATGATTACTTAGTTTATCGGCTTCACAGAATTCTCTGTAATAAAAGTTGTGCACTTATTAACTGCAGGCTTATATAATGTGCAATAATAATTAGACACTTGTTTGCCTAGTTTGACTGATTTGAAAGTAGATTTCATTGACACCGGACATCAATTAAGGAATCTTTGACAGTGAGCAGCTTCCTACTTCTTACTAAGAAATTATACAGTTGTTTAGTCAGAAGGCTCAGTGACAAATTAAAATGATATCAGTCAGGTTGTGAAACAGACATTTTACTTACAAACCAATATCCCAAGAGTTTTAAATTTTTCCGACTGACTACATGGCATGATTTCGATTTAATCTTACAGGGAAATAACAGTTCTTATTTTCAGACTATCAAATATCGCCCATCATGATTTTTCATAATAAATTTAGAGGATCCGCCTGACATCTAACCATCGATGAGCAGTTAACTGGCAGTTGATTGAATGTAGGGGTTTTGTTTATTCTGAAATGAACTACAGATAACTACTGTACATACCCCTAGAATGTCTCTCACTGCAGTTACGCCAATAAAATTATGCAGACTGACTTCTGGTGTTAAAGTCATCCCGCGGGTCAACATATTTCTATGCCATATCCCTCAACCATTATATATAAAAATTATGATAAGCTTCATTTTAAAGATCTACGAGAGACAGGTATGAAAGCAACAGACATCAAATGTGAAGGGTACCTTCGAAAATTCTAAAACCATTACTCGTCCAACTTATCATAAACTGAAAATTTGGCAGGTTATGAGAATCCAGATTTGTAAATGAGTCATAAGATGATCAAGTTATTCATGAAAATCCACTCTTTCATATTTCTTCTACTTAGCTTTTGGACTTTTTTGAAAAAGCCCCGTAGCTGGTTTTTAAACATTTATAACAACCATCTCACGTCATTTTCGTCGTAAAACAATAGAGATTGTCCCTTAGTTATAAAATCCATAAGCTGATAATACGTTCAGTCGCACTATATGATTATAAAAATACGTGTAAGAATATTTTAAAGCCGAAGAATGTTTTATTGCTTATCATATCGAGTTAAACTATTAGAGCAGAGAAATTACGGGTAGGAACCCCAAAGGGAAGTAGGTATCTCTTGTAGTAAAAAGTTAAGGAGGCTAAATTCTTACAGTTTCATCTATCGACGAAAATTATGAATAATAAAAAGGGAGTTGTTAGCGGTTTTGGCAAAAGATAATTAAAGGCTTTAAAGAAATGAAAAAATGAGATTAAGTTGAATTAGACCGAGAAAATGACTATGTGTTAAACCTTCAGAAATTTTCACTGACAGACAAAATTGAGTTGCTTTAAGAAAGTGTCATCTAATTTAACCTAAAAAACACTTTAGTCAGGTACAATAAATAAGGTTGGAGACTGTGATCATCTGTCTAGATAAGTTCGTCACCAGTATCAAACTCAAAAGAGAAGTGTCACCAGAGAACAAGGTAGTTTTTGACTAGGCCACTTCACCATAGTTTTATTATTTTTTTTGTGTATTTATTTCATTTTGATAGTAACTGCTTGTTGAGTCAAGCCGGGGTCTTGGACCATTGATTGGCTGATTTATTCATTATTTGCCGGGTATGAAACAAGAGATCCAATGTAAAATGTAATACTACGACAAAGTCCTAGTTGTATCTGAGGCATCATTCCTTGTAAACTTTTATTAGCAGCCTCATGCAGTCAGTCAGAATAGATGATGATAAGCAAATAATAATGAATAACTTGAACATCAGTTCCCACGTTTCGCAGGTGAATTAACGTTCATGAAAGATTTAGACCATACAAAGAGAAACTTAATTCAGTTTCTGTTGTTCTTGCTTCACAAAATTTATAAAAGCAACTAACTGTATTAAGCTAACATAAAATGGCCTGTCCCCTTAAAATCGCATACACCATTCAAAGGTAGACAATTAAACTGGTCGTTTTGCTTCCTTACATTCTCTTCCGTCTTACTCTCCTGACAGCTTTAACTACACCTATTATTATTATTATTATTATTATCATTATTACTGGTATATATATATACCGGTTGACTGACTGTTGTTACGTTTTCTTATTTTTTTTCTGTCTGTTAGTCTGAATACCTTCACTAATTATATCTATTATTATTATCTCTTTTCTATTGACGACGATACCGAAGGACCAACTGGTGAAAGGATCAACTCCATTCACAGTATTAACAGTCTTAACACACCTCATACTACAAACCACATATAATTAATCCCTGCACTACTGCTTTTGGAGTCAAGTGGCGGGACGAGCTACGCAGACGTTTATCGAAGATCAGGAACCTCTACCTCAAAATCAAGAGGCGAGCACAAAGAAATCAAATTGGTTTATACTAGCTCGTAAAAACGATATTGGATATTGAATACAAAAACGTATTCGATCATGTAAGGTTTAATAATAGATCATACATGGAGAGGGAAGATAGCTCAAAAAATGCAGTTTTACATTGACAATTAAACTTTTTATGAGTCACATTATGAAATTACCTGATTCGTACTTGCAATTCGAAAGATTTACTGTCAACTGTCTATACAAAAGATTTATTGTAAGAAAACCAGGAAATTCATTACCGCTTCTTTTTGCGTTTCTTGGAAGCTTGTCTACTCACTCCTGCTGCTGACTCATTGATTGTTTTATTCTTAATATGAGAATCACCTGATAAAAATTATTAATATTCGCATATATAAACTAAGGACAAACAGGAGGATTTTTTTGATTCCGAATGACTTTTGTGTGAGTTCACATCACTGTCAGTTTTCTCCCCCTCGTCTTCTGGGGGAAGTATGAGAATATTTTCCTCGTCAACTAGTCCTAGTGATGGTTGAGTGGACTGCTGTCCAATTTTTCGATCTTCTGTGATCTCGTTATCTAAGATAGTTTCATCGTCAGAAGATGAATCTCCCGATGATCCTCCACATTCATCTTCTTTTAAGTGACAAAAACTAGGCAATTTACTGCAATGACTCTATTGAAAGACCAAAATTAATTATATATTCTTGCAATTACATTTAGAGTGTCATCCATTAACCTAAAAGGAGGTTTGCGTGTATTTGACTCAGTCGCTGAACTAAAGCATTATCTTCAAACCAGTGTCATTGGAAAAATAATAACATGTATCAAGTTCATAATGCGCAACGCTACAGCTGACCTTAGCAACATCCATTTTAACAAACATTAATCTGACAACGTTTCAATATGGTGATAGGCAAAACAATCATCAAAGCTGCTGAAACGAATCACGTCGATGTTTAAAACACCAGTATACAATATAAAATATTGCTTTACTAGCCAGTGTAAAACCAATTCGATTTCTTTGAGGTCACCTCTTGATTGTAAGGTAATGGTTCGTGGTCTTCGGTAAACTTCCACATAGAACATCCTGCAGCTCGACTGTCAGAGCTTTGGTAGGCTCTAAAATGATTGGTGCTGGGATTGCTTACATGTGGTTTGTAGTATGCTATGTCTTAAGACAGTGTAGCTATTGTGAATGGGGTTGATACTTCCACCCGTTAGTCGTCCGGTGTGGTTGAAAAAAAGATAATAATAATAACAACAGATATAATTGGCTTAGAATATGTAGACTTTAAAAAATAAAGAAGAAAGCGTTGGCACATATAGCTAATGGAATTTGAGACTGATATATGTATGTAATTATATTACTAATATTAATAGTGTAAGGGAAATAATAATTGGAGAGGTCAGAAGAATTTGACAAGGGATAATGTGAAGATGTGATAAGGTAAGTCTAGGTGTATACCAAATAATAGTGCGTGAGTTTTAAGGAGCTAGGCCGCTAGAACACAGTCCTTGTGTCGCTACATGATTGTCCAGTAGCCTATCAAAGCTATCCACAGACGATGGCGTAGTTACATCTACTTGTAGAGAGTTCCAGAGGCTGCAGACCTGATGTGGAAAGAAGTGGTACTGAACTTCAGTCTTTGTTCCCTGGTGAACTAACCTTTGTGGATTGCCACGAGTAGGCCCATGCGTGCTTAATGGCAGAATACCTATGTTTGGGTGATTCTGGTCATTTGTAATCTTATAGGATGTAATTACTTTTAAACATATAGGAAACGGGAGCTTAGCGTGAAAGGACTTAGTTTCTTCAGTCGTTCATCGGGTGATATGTTTCGGAGACCTACCACCCTTTTTATCGCCAGTCTTTGGACCCTTTCCAAAGGGCTTGTGTCCGTTCTAAGCAGCGGGTGAAGAAATCTTATTTGTTCATGTGAATTTCCATCAGAACAACATAGCTGTAAGTTTCCTAATTTTTATTTCTAAGCAATAATATAAATAATCTACTTTCCTTCTCTGAAAACCTCTTCCTACCTTCGTGTTTTAAGTGGAAAAGAGTGCTTCAAGAGTTAGCGTCGTATTTTAAATAATGGGACAGCTAGTCGCCCCTCTTTTCCGAGCTTCCTTTATCGTTTGGTAAACCAGGAGAGGATTCTGAGTGTGTTGGCCGGGAATCGAACACAGAACACATGCTTGACAAGCAGGTGTTCTACCGTCTGATCACCAGCGCACACTTTTAAGATTTTCATTTGGTGTACTCGTCTCTGCCAAATGGAAGTTTACCCCAGTAACGTTTTGCACAACTGACGAAGTCGCCAGCTTACTTTCTCTCCCTTCACAATAAAATTCTATGCCTAATTATCCGCTTAACAATGGTCAACTTGCTATAACTCCTGTTTGAAATCAACAAAAAGTCTAGCCCAAAATGTGTCACTTGTATTTTAGTCTAGCAACCCATCCACGATTGCACTGACCAATCTAATTCTCTGTGTAATAGCCATGGAGTATTTAGGGCTTCAGATATAAATGGAAGACCCATAGCCCATCTGCGTATGGCCATAAATCTAGTTGTGCATACTGAAGGCTATTGCCAACTTCACGTACCCACTCGAGTATCCACTGTCAGACGTGCAAACCGTTCTTTGCTCAGCGTGGTTGCTTTATAAAAGTCAACCTTTCGGTAAATACTCAGCGGAGTTCTCCATCAAAACTAATTCAGAGAAACATAGTCAACTAGCCCTTGCTGTCATTACCAATGCATTAATAAATTTATTTTCCTGCTCCAATTTTTCCATTTGCTTGCTTTCCTCCAGTTTATTCACTTCTATTAATATTACCATTGTTGCTGTCGCTATTATTTCTTCTAAATTTTTTTCAAACTGAAGGTGAACTGTTGGAATAGATGACTATCGCATTAATACCATGATTTTAATAACGACCGGAATTTCAGTAAGACTTAATCTAACTCTCATCATCCTCAAAGTTAGCTAGAGGAATGACAGGCGAGGATCTGAGATAGTCAGGCAGAAGTTTGACTGAGATAAAATGTACGGATTTATCTGTGCACAGAATGGCGAGAAATCTGTGGTTCTCATTGCTTTACTTGCTGAGACTCTGCTACTGTCAAAAACACTTCAGTATACAATAAGTTGAGATGATCATCATAACATGTCGTTTGGGATGGAAGCATGGAGGACCATCTGCCTTGGCCGTTCTGGACTTGTCTTGGAAATATCTGCTCGCTTTTAGCTCCGTGCTTCATAAAGGGAACACGAATGTCTTTCACGCAGCTACTGTCAGCTACACGAATGTTTCAGAAGTCTCGCCCTTTCTAAAAGACACCGCATAAAATTTGTTGGACTACGGAAACGTTCTCAGGGAGTTACTGGTCCAAGATAAGTTTTTGCTTATTCTTCGCGTTGGGATCTATAGTTCAGTACTTTAGGTCAGGAGTAACCACCACACAGATGTGGGACTGTTAACAGAGATGAATGCAAGTGAGATGGTCTGATACTACATTCCACAGATTGGCTGATATGAATAGTGAAAAATTCACTCCTGCCAAACAGTACTTCTTGCTAGCCGGATAGATGACTTTTTCAAGCATCTGAGGCCAAGCTTATCAGAGGTGTACTTTTTTCGACTAAATTTGGAGGACAAATCACTTCAAACAACCTGAGCACTGGCCAGCTGTCTGGATAAATTATTGATGTATAGAATCGAATTCTTCGTGAATGAATTACATATTCTGGAGTGAGAAATCACAACTGATGTGACACTGACAGATTCTAGGAAGCTAGGTTGTTACCCTGCTTGAACGATTTTAAGGTCGTTTACGGTTGGCTTCAGCCAGAAATCAGTCTCGGGATTGCTGTGGAGCCATCTGTCATGCTAGACCTTGGCTAGGCCAAACTTCCTGGTGACACTTTAGTCTGGCCTATCTAACACAGTAACCAAACTGCTTCTAACCCAGCAACACTAGTGAGACGATAATATGAAGCTTACGGCTGCTGAAGTGTGCATTTATTTACAATTGTATGCAGACGCCGTTGTAATGCACAACCACGCCACAAGTCATTGGCCGCGCTGTTTTTCTACGAAAACCCCCTTGACTGCAATCCGATTTTAACAGCACAGGAAAACAAACTGACCGTTGAGAGCGAATTGGTCCAGATCCAATCGATGAACGTGTTTGGCCCCCCACACGAGCATTTAGGCTGCGTTACTGCAGAGCCAAAAAAGACAACCACTGGTGTAAATTTCGAGGAATGCCTGGAGAGCATGGTTGCAAAACCCCACCAAGACGTTGGGTACATTCATTTCGAACCTTTCCACTTACTGAATGGAGTGACCAGACCAATCGATACGTATTTCGTAAATGTTGCAGTTCAGTGGTAAACTTGCTTCCAGGGAAATAAAAAACCACCCATCATTTTGGTATTTGAAATTAAAATGCCATATCAAACTGGTGTCAAAACAATACTACGAGTGTTTCATAGTGCCGAGGAGATATAAATTTACTTTCGTTGACGGACCGTCTCGATTCAAACTATAAGGATTGTGGATTTTTGTAAAAATTTGTAGTTCCACTAAATATTTGAAATCAAATCGTTTTAGATACGGGATCTGAGGGTAAAAAGGATCATTCAGGGCATTCTTCCAAGGTTGATGCTTCGTATTTGTGGTCTGTTCATCATTAGTGACCCTGTGACCAATTACACACACTTGCATAATGTGAAATTCGGGCATATCAGATGAATTAGCAGGAAACGTTCTGCAATCCTCACTAATTCTCAACACTCTGGTCCTATATGACATCCTGCGACAAAAGGTGCCGGGATAATGTCCTAGTTTGGTCCAAAAGCAGCTGCTTATCATTGGTTCTCTCGTAATCGGAACTTCTTCATAGCTCAAAAGACATATAAACAACCCATTAGAAAACAAGGAGCTTGGTAATAGACTGTTCTGCAAAGTACAGCTTCACCGATGACCTCATCATACGAATGTTAGAATTCATAGGAAACAAAACAGATGTTTACAGGTTTGTAGTTTGCATAAAACATTTTCTCCTAACGTTATGTGTGGTCATGACCACACATGGTGAAAGCATTCATTATGTTGCTCATTACGGTCTGACTCATTCCAAGTGCATATTCACGATCACTAACGTATCAAACGCTGTGTCCAAATAAACACCAGCAAAGTTACATTAAAAAGGTACAACTGAAATTGAAACAAACTTCTAAAGTGCGCGAGCCGAAACGAACGGTGTACGACCACGCGACGTATAACAGGACGATAGAAAAATGTGCGGTTATACAGTGGTATATATTTACCAAGCATACGTAAAATCAGTTCTTGTAAAAGTCTCATGCAGGTACATGAATTAGTTTTAGAAACGTCTGGCTAGAGTTATTAAGGGGGCATGACAAGCAGTGTGGATCTTAGGCTATTCGCCATAGTGATTAGCATGACGAATACTGAAATTGCCATCCTAGGCTTGAACCTATGATATCTCAAACTTGACTATCAGGGACAGCAATCTGTTCAACCATATTGTTTCCTACGATCTATACTTTACTAAAAACGTAGTTAGAAATCATTGACAGTTGATGTTGCTGTTGATCATAAAGTACATGATGAACATTTTCGTACGGATGACTGACTAACAGAAGCACAATTCCGCTTTGACGTAGGTTCAGAATTTAGTTTCGTTACATAGTGGCACACTGATGATACAAATAGGGTGTGGAACTGTTAAAACGTACAGAACTTGGGCCCTGTTACCTGATTTTGGCTGTTAAACATCATCTCAGTGGGAATTCATGATTAGAGTAGACATCTACCAGCACTACTGGTTCCATAAACTGGTAAGCAGCAATTGCAATCTTTCCGTCACCGGTAAAAACTCATACAGTGTGAATTTTCCCGGAGGATTTTCTTAAAGTGAAGCAATGTGTATATACTCTACTCCATCTCAGATATGTGACGCTAAATTGTCATAAAAGGCCTCCTGTCTCAATAAACTTTCACGGATGGACTCAGCCAGTCGGATAAAAAGGGGGACAAAAAAGGAAGCTCAATGCACCAAAAGGGGGAAATAAGGGAGTCTTAGTCAAGAATTCCACCCTTTTCCCAGGTGATGCATCATGCCTCTTTTTACACATTATTGATGCGCTTTTTGTTGCCATTATGTCCCCCTTTACCTCCTGATTTCGCCCTAATGTTTTAGTGATTTCCCACTTTTCTTTATTTCGCCCTTATTGTCTAGTAGTTCCCCCTTATTCGCTTTATTTTGCCTTCGTATTCTAACAGAGAGAACGTCGGCTAAGGTGCCTGTCCCTATTTTCGCCTGAGTTTTCCAGAGGCTAATCAGCTTCTTAGGTACTCCTAAATACACTAGGTGCATGGGGTCAAGTGGAAAGAATTTAACCATATGGATGCTTTAATCCTCAAAAACACAGTGTCCTTGATGATCGCTTTACCGTTATGTTTGACAGAAGTTGCGTAGAAAGAGGAATTCGACAGGGCTCTGTGAATCAGAACTATAAATCCCTAACAAAGCTCATAGTTATCTCCGTCGCGCATGGTTTTCAAAAAGACATCCACTGAGACTTATTTGGAGATAACAGAGCACTTAATAAACAGACAGTTTCTGACAGAGACTAACTTCTGCATGCACACAGCTAATTAATCTCTTTGTCAACTGCATACAACTCGAGGATTAGTCTCCTTTGAGCCTACTGTGCTATTTCAGTAAAACCGGTGGTTGTTCGTAAAACTTGTGTTAGTATTCCATTCGAATTAGGCGAATTTATTGATGCACTATATGGATTAACAGAAGCAACCCAATCATTTCGAATATTTACGGATCAAGTATGATGTGGTATGCAATTGTTGATGCTTATACGGGTGATTTATCTGTTGTAAGTGGCACGTCAAGATGTTAACTCCAGCAATAATGAAGGATATATCGGATGTAGATGTACTGCAAATCTTCAGCAGTTTTCTGGTGGCAAACGAGAACCACCACTATTCTACTCCAGAGATTCACGCACTACTTAGGCGAAGTATCTTACTTGCAGTATCGAACTACTTGTGGTTTACTTAGCCGTTGCGCAGCAAATTATGGAAGGACATTGGATGACACACATAGGCTTTTAGCTAAAGCATTGCTATTTTATTTTCATTTAAAATACAAAATCTGGTCCAATGTGGTTTCAAGAAGATTCGCCATACAATAATAATAAAACGACGCATGGGCAAAAAATAAGGGAAAGAATGAAAAAAGGATTTTGTCTGGGAAGAAAGCAGGTATATTTGACAAGATCAAATAGCATGTCAATGTCCAGGTCTAACTACACTGGACTAAGCGCTGTCCTTAGAAGACCTTCAGCGACTATGTGCAACAACTAACGCGAGAAACCAGAACACAGATTGGCAACTCGAAAATCTTTTATTCTTACGCCGATATGTAACCAACAATAAGGCTATTATACAAAAAGTCTAAGAATAGTGTCATAACAATTAATCACAGTATTACTTCTGATAGTATTTCTCCGTCTTCTAACGAACAGCAAACGATGACTGCAGTATCGGTGACTCCCGCCAAAATATGGAGTTGGGTTTGAGTAAACAACTATGAATTGATAGTTCATTCTCCAACTACACTGACATAGCATTCGTCGAATTATTGTCAGGAAGGGAGGTAAGAAGGAAATTACAGTACGTTCTCTATTAATTGCCATTCTTGGCCATATCCGATGCCCTCTCGAGTCACAGATTTGGGCTGTCTCTCAGACTCCAGCCAGGGAGTCGTGACGTACCAACCGATGCCAACCTAACACAAATATCCTTCATCCCACGATGGTATGTAATAGGCTGACCACCCTCCCTACTGTTTCCATCCAGTTGTAGGGCTAGCAAACAGAGATTGGTACGAAAGCCCCTGAAATAACATTCGTAGCACATGTCAAAGCTACCGAAGCCATTGTTTCCAGATGACAACACTAAGTGAAAGGTGACCTCCACTGTGTCTCAACACTCTGTCGAACTTATGAATTACGCGCACGATGATGCCATAGAATGGAAGCAGTTCTGCTGAGATGGCAGTGATCGAGTACGCAGAGTCGCATCGAAACCTCAGCTCGGAGAGGCCAGGTTTCACAGGCGTAAATCAAGACTGCGCACGCCAAGGCATTCTAAACTCGACTTTTGACAGCCAGGTTGACTTCGTGGTGGCGCCAGAGGTGGATCAGACTGGTTTGTGCTACCTTAGCTTCCAATTAACAGTTAGAAATCTCGTCGGTCACAGCTCCACCAGCACTCGGACAACTACCCAGATACACGAACCTATCGACAAATTCAAATTATTCACCCGCAACAGTGAGTGCAGGTACAGGCTCCTGCCAATCATGTAACAGCACTTTGCACTTAGATGGCTTAAAGCACACACCATACTTACAGACAATGATCACCAACTGATAAAGTGAGGTCTGGATAGCCTGCACGCTATCGCACAGTAAGACGATATCGTCTGCGTAATGGAGGTCGGAAAGTCCTTTTTCAGGGAGCAGATCTTTATCATTTTCTCGCACATCCTCTAAAACTGACTCCTGAATTTCATCAGTGGTAAAAAAAGAGAGAAATGCGGAAACTGAGCAACCTTGTCTAACCCCACTATTGGTTGGGAACAGTGATGACAGCTGGTTGCGTGCCCTCAGGTTGTTAGGAGAATTCTCAGGTACATCCCAATTTAACAGGCAGTTCCAGGGCACGAGAGCAGCCCTAATATCAAGAAACACAACGATTGTTGGCCCACAGTACGCTTGGCGGTGTTCCAAAAACTGACGAAGGGTGAACACATGATCACTGCCCCCATGGCCTGAACGAAACCCAGCCTGCTCTCCTCGAATCAATCTTTCAAGTGTTTTGCACAGCCAGCGAAACAAGACAGCAGGCAATATTTTAGACGAACCTGGTAGCAAACTTATACCACTACGGTTGTCGCGGTTGTTATGTCGACCTTTTTTAAAGATGAGGACGATTATGGCTTTTTTACACATTAATGACACATCCTCAGTTTCTCTCAATTTCCTGAAAAAATCGGTCGAAGCCATGACAAAAATCTCGCCACCACCTTGAAAAAGAGCCGGATGTAAATTTTCTGGGCTGGGTGTGTTGTGTCGCTTGAAAACTTGGAGCCTATTTCGGACCTCTGCTTCGACTGGTGGTTCGGTATTGGCCGGCCAAGAAGTACTGTAGCTGATGACGGTGGATGCAGGCGCTGGTGGCCAGCTGAACTGCTTCTCAGGGTGCTGCGCCCAGCGTTACGGGAGTCTTTTCATGCTGGTAATTGCCGTGCCATTTTCCTCGTAGACTGTCCCTCTGACATCTTGTTTCTTGCTATTTGTGACTTGGATGAGCTGGAACACCTTCCGACTGTTGCCACATGCATCAGCTGACTCCATCTCACACGTACATTTTGACCACCAGGCTTCGTGGTCCATAGATAAACACTGTTTAATCTTGCGCGTAGGCGCCTTTCGCATGTTGTTGTACTCGCTACCTGCCGCAATGAACTGGCGTTCATCCAGAAGTTGCGGGCATTTCGCAGAAGCCCAGAGGTTTCTCGCCGAGCAGTCTTGTAAGCCGCAGGCTGCTTCAGTTTTATTTTGCACGGCGCCTTGCAGATGTAGCCAGTCTGTATCTATACTATTTGGAGGGTTGCTAGCAAGCTTTGATTGTCACTCAGCCTGGTATTTCAAAGAGGTAGAAGGTGCTACCGGTGTGCTTACATCCACGTGTAGAAGACGCCGTTTATGGACCCCAACAACTCGGAGGACAAACTTGGCACACACTAAAAAATGACCGTAGCTCAGGCATGTGCTCCGGAAGAAGCGTTTGTCCTGTATGCATCCTCGCCATCGCAAACTAACAGTAATTTATTCAGTCTGAGTCCAAGTTTTATTAGCAGAGGTGGGAGGGGGCACCAGGTAGCGCTACGGCAATGGTTGTAACGGAAGTTGGTGCTGCAAAGAAATAAGTTGGGATCTGTACAAAGCTGAAGAAGACGGTCCCCATTATCTGAAACAAGTCTATGTAAACCCACCTAGATGACACTCCTCTGCTCCTAGATGCCCGACCTATGAATTCAAGTCCCAGGGCAGCACTACGATATCCTTCTGCGGACCCGGTTCAGTAGATCACTCAGCTGGTAGTAAAAGTCATCCTTTATTCCATCCTGGCTGCAATCCATCGGTGGATAGGCAGAGACAACAAATTGACACCATCTGTCCAGTCTACCGCTTCTTACCCTTGTATAACCTTCCAGCTTCACAGCAAATGTTTTTTGTTTTTCTTTCCTTCACGTTCCCAGTGGAACATAGTGCCTCAAGCTAGAGGCTTGAAGTTTCTGTAGCAGTGTTTATTTTTACAGGATGAGGTTGCTAGCCTCATGCCCGACCTTTCCCCTTTACCAGCTTTACTTCTGGCTTAGCGAGGTAAAGGAGTGCGTCGTCCGGGGATCGAACCCCTGACCATTCGCATGGTCGGCGAGCGTCCTAACCGCTGTGCCACAGCACATAAACTACTGCTAATAAGAATCCAGTCGAGTAGTGCGGATTTGGTTCTAGTACTTAGTGCAACGTCAACATCACTTGCGCCGGATGCCAACGCCACAGGCTCCCTGGATAAGCACAGGTGGTACATACTATTGGAACTTTCAGATGGAGAAGATATTCGAAGCACTTCACTGGGATCTTGAATGCATGTCTCCGAAATGCAGCAGATATCGACAGCGAGGCTTTTTAATGCTCTCACCAGACCTGTTTTTTGTCCAAGTTGCATCAGTGTCCGAACATTGTAGGTGACAAGCCTGGACGCGGCACCGCGGTTTCAGGATATCTTTGTTAGGTGTCGCACTGGGGACAACCATTTTGAAAACTGCTTACTGACATCTCGAAACTGCGTAGATAGACTGGGAATTAGAACAAAAGCAAAAAGTTGACGAAAGTAAAGTTACCAACGATAGCAAAAGTAAAATACAGGAGTTTATGTATGGAAATAAAAATGCCGTTGAAAATGAATTCTTAACTTGAAATATCACAAATGTTCTGGAGCACTGTAAAGAGCGTAAGATTAGTTTGACTGACAGTTCGTTGTTTCATTTCACTGATTGTGTGAGGGATGAGATACTGCCCGGGCGCCCAGATGGAAGGAGGTGGTTGTCTCAAGGGACCACCCCTGAGCCTTTGGCATGGTATCTAATTCGCAAGGCAGAGGGGAAGCGTCAGGAACTATGTTCCCATGGTTGCCGGTGACCGAAACTGGTTCGTACGCCATTCGATCCGATTCGATTTTGGAGCCCATATACCCTATAATAACTGTTTTTAGTCTAATCGCTATCCAGACAACCTTCTTGACGTAATAAGACCTGGAGGAACTTAAGTCCCTGCCAGTGTAGCTTGTGGAGTCACTGCGGTATTCATGCCCGACCAACATGACAATCTCGCAGTTGTTGGCCACTAAAGCAGCTAAAACATGAACGTGAAGCATGATAGATATTCGTCATGAAGACTTCGACTTCTGTAGTTCATATGACTTCTGAAATAAAATTTACCAAAGGTCTCGAAAACTGTGTAGACGATGCGTCATCACGTTCCTTACAGATATGAATAAGTTGAATGGTATTGATAGAGAACTGGATGAATCAGTTCCACAAATATATCATTACAGTTAGAACGAGTCTCGCTTGATGACTCTTCATCTTTGACATGTGAAATAGCTCATGACAAACCACATCCATTTATGTCTACATTCGTCAGGAAAATCATTTTCGAGAGAACATATTTATTATTACACTCTGAATTCAGAGCAACTGTGAAGCTGGTTGCCCATTGCTACTATACATAACCAACAATAGGGAGATTTGTCGAAGTTGAAAAGAAATCTCAGAGTAGCTCATGTTTTTGCATACAGTTGTAAGATTCTTGAGGCAAATACAACAACCATAATGTAAAAATCAGAAGATAATGACAATACGAAAGTGCTATCATATACGAATTCGGAAACTATATGTGCACAAAATGTGTTGATAAGTAGCTTGAATCTCACTGGGTCAATCACCTGAAACATTAAAAGTCATGATTGCTTTTGCCAATCAGACAATCTTAAACCTTTTTAACTTAATACATTCGGATTATCTTGTGGCCAAGTTATTCAATCCTGTTAACACAGCTCAATGAATATATGGCGATACTAAAGATGATTCCGGTCATAATATCATAGTACATCTACGTTTTCACGTTCTAATATGTGCTAAAATCGTAAACGGTCAAAAATGAACAACGTTGTATTAAGAAGCACAAGTGAAAAATCGAATTTCGAAAAACGCGGGAAAAAAACGAAAAGTGTTTAACCGCGTAAAAAATAAATCTGTAACAAAGAAAAGCAATATTCAGTAATACAGTGGCAGATATTTTACAAGTATATGTAAAATTAGTTTCTGTAAGCTTATAACATGTGTACATAAATTATTTTTATAAGCGTGCAGTTAGGCTTAATATACAGTTGCTACAAATGCACTGACCAGTTAACTGCCTGAATAAATGTTGAGTTATAAAGATATTCTTAGCTTTTAAATTTGTGTACCAAAGGGTATATGAATACTACTATTTTAACCAGATAACACGTATGTTGAATCAACATCTCATCTATGCCTGAATTATTTACGTATTGGTTTGCTTCGGATTTAATCCTGAGTCTCATAAAATTATTTCACGAACAAAAAGGGTTTAAAGTAAGACAAGAGTAAAGTGACTATTTTTAATGCGCTTGTAAACCATTAAAATTTTTTATCCAATGATAGAGTATCTTTTTGTCAATTTTTATGATAACTATGTAGGATGTCTTTTTAAATTATTGATGAAAATGTTACCCCATTTTTATTTTCGGTGTTATGCAGTACACCGTAATTTAGACTGCGGAGAACTGCTACAAGATAACTCTGACTTTCCATAAAGAGTTGCTGACGGTGCCTTTCATTATAATAATTGTTTAGTACAACACTCTATATTAATTTGTTTTTTAGATATATCACACAGTGAAATATTATTATTAACTGGACGACGTTTCGAACGCAATTTATTGTTCAGAATCATTTCAGTTATGACTATGATAATTGACAATTGGCCAATTTTATAAAAGACTTTGTAATCTTGCCAGCTACTTTAACTCAGAACATCTGGTTATAATGGAAGAGAATTGCTTCTGTGAATTATTTTATATTATGATGGGGAGGGGTAGAAGATTGCAGCAGATGATTTCCTGATTAATATGACTATTTGAGTGGGGCTGTGTGTAATACAGACAGAAGTCACACTTAGTTTTCATCATACTGATATATGATATACTTTGTTCTAGTCAACCTTTACGTACATATTAATTTCTACTTAGGGAGTTACTGAGAGCTGCAATATCTGAACAAACTTCATTAACAAGCTCCGAAAAATGATGTTGGTTCAGTCATACTACTTAAAACAGAAAAAGTAGTAAGACGTTATTGATATAAGTATAAAACTTGAGTACTGCGGTAGAGTATATCTCCACTATAGAGTAGTAAGACGTTACTGTTGAATTTGTAGGTGTGATGTGTCGTTTGATTGAAAAGTGATGACTGTGTATTTTTCAATAGATACTTACTTCCGCGATTCAGAATATACTCTCAGCTGTATTCTCATCTGAAAGTAAAACTGCAATGGCTTTTTATATCATATATACAATGACACTTCACTTAAAAACATTATCGATTATCATATGCACCTGCCTGAAAAGAAGAGTTATCTGGTTCAAATACACACCGTTTATATCTTTCCTAGCAAAATGCTTGAAAATATACAAAACTGCTTTAATGATTTCAGTACTGAGGAGTAACTAATGAACACCTTTCATTTGATTTTTGCAAATATTGTTCGGTTAATTAGTAAAATTAGTTACGTTAAAACACTATTGTAGTTCTTCCTATGAATACCTTGAATTGAAAAATGATAATTTTTACTTATGCCATTCATCTGCGTCCCAAGTGGAACATATGGCTTCAAACTTTGAAGTTTCAGCAAGACTACGTGTAGCTGCTGGCCTCATACGTTAACTTCTCTCTCATCCAGGATGTCCAGGAATTGAACTCGAACTTACTGCACGGTTTACAGCCACGCTACGACTGAGACTTCAATGGACAGCTTTTGCTTTTAGTGTGTCATAGTCAGCAGTTAATTAATCCTTCGACTAGTTAATATTTGCTTGATGTTGTGATTCATGCAAAATATTTGATTGTATTGATACTTTGATTGGACACTAGTTAGTGACTAGTGCCATGAGTTTAGTTCTTTGTTTGATGGAGACTGAATCCTATCAACGATAGTATTGATAATTTACACGCAAGAGTTTTACAGATTTTTTCCTCAGAACTCTAGCTATCCTTTCTGAACGAATGCTATCAATCTAGGGGAAAACTAAGTCCAAAGTTTCCCATCAGTAAACTTCTGAAATTTACCAGTGAAATACATTTCACTATAGTGTCGTGTCACCAGGATTCTTAAACATTTGGAAACTGTATCAGTTGGCATCAAGTAACTTATGCATTTGTCAGTAGGTACTGTTTAGGTTTAGCAGAAATGAAAACACACTGCTTGTCCGGCAAAATCTTAGGTTTTTTTTGAAATCCAGCTAAATCAACACAAAATTTCATGAAAAATGCTGTACAAACAATTTATTATTCGAATGTCCAAAAAAATATTCGACTGTATTAGACAGAAGTATTTGGAGACGATGAATTTAATCTGCAAAAGGCATAGAAATAACAACAAGCCTTTAATATGATGAGAAAGTTTCGAGTGTAAACTTTTAATTCATCTTATCTGTCATTAGATTTGTTTGGAGCCAAAAAGAATGTTTGGCTCCATTTGTAAAAAATAATGCCTATCAAGATTTTCATGTCACGCAATTCAATGAAAATGTTACTGATAGTTAGGGGAATGTATAAATAAAGAATTCCGAAGAATCTATTTTTTTATGAATATGTTTTGGTTATTAATAGTCAGTGTGAAGTGAATTCCCCTACGAAAAATTATTTAGACTTATCTATGTAGAATGAAACATCAACATTCAGTTACGTGGCAAGGGAAGTGATAAATTATAAAAATTATTGTGAGATCCATTTTAATTTAATACATGCAGCAATAATCGTTTTAACAGCTGGGGCGTTTTCTAAGCTTTAATGTCTTCTAAGCGGAAATTCTATACAATTATTAACACCCATTATTTTGAACTTCCTATGGATTTTAAAGAAAAGTTTTAGGTCACCTTACAAGTGTTTTGTAAACTCTAATAGTTAAAACTTAATAATGTAGCATAGTATCTGTACTGTGAAGCTGGTTCGTAAATTTGACAGAATACCAGTAAAATGTCTCAGTTCAACTAAACTTGATAGAGTGGGTGTAGCTGTTTCAAGCAGTCAGTTATAGTCAACGAAATAGCTGAAGCCATGAATCCTCAAAGGTGCCATATGTGGGAAATGATATGAATTAATAATAATAATTCACCCGTTCCTGTGGAGCTGAGTACAAAGACTATACCAGTGGGACGTTGTCTAAATGTGCTCACGAACCCTTACTAGAATGATTGTCAAAAGGAGAAGGTAGAACTATCAACAGCTCAATGCTGTAGTATATCATTACTTCTGGTCATGCAACATCTCCACAGACTTCCTTCAAAGTCATGTGTAAAGTACAACCAAATCATTCGAAAGGATTTCACCTACACCTCCTTCGTGCATTTGAAGGAGAAGCAGTCCTTAAGGAGAAACTTAAACTTCTACTATCTTGGTCTTAGTGCTCTTTTTTCTTTTTCTTTATATTCTTCCTTCTTTATCTTCCTGAACAATTGTGTAGTAAGCTCTATGTAGTCCGCTTTATGCTTTACGCAATTCACATTCACCTTTTTGTTCTCTTGTCCAATGTTAATCATTTCCAAGCGATTATTCATCACTCAAGTAATTAGTTGTCAACCCTTTGGATTACGTAAGACTATTCCCAGTTTTCCAAATATAATTATTACTTATCCATGTTGATTTGCTCTACAACTAACTGCCAATAACCTCTGACGTCTGTTGTTAATCCCTATTGTACATATAAACCCCTTTAAATAACTGTACAGCTTCGAAGTAAACTTATGAAAATAGATCTCTTTTCTGACTCGTATGTTCTTAATAACTGCTTTATTTTAGACAATATGTTAACACATTTTACAGATTTTTCAATGTGTTTAAATTGTAAAATATCTACTCTTCGTGCGGGATCTTTAAGTAAATCAATATTCAGCAGTACATAGTATGACGCTGTGTTGTTCCATCTGAAGCAATCAATAAGGAGACCTGTACGATATGTTCTCTTCATTTCTTTTGAGAAATGTTGATGATAGCAAATTAAATATGTGCGTGAGTTCATGTAGGGATCCAAAAAGAAAATTAGACGATTAAAACAATGAGGGATGGATAAATTCATGAATTCAACTTGATGAAAATTTAGCCAGGACAGTGATTTGATGAGGCTAAATAATAAAATAATAAAAAAAAGTCACAGATACGAAATGAAAAGTGAATGCAATAAAATTGAAACTGGCACAATAATTAAAATCTTTCAATAACAAAAAAATACTTAGCCAACAGCAATGAACTCCAGCATAGAAGTTATGTTTGGTTGTAGTCAGTTCATACTCACCTCTTCATATTCAAACAAAATGATATTTTAACTGCCTACTTCAAAATTTCAAGATACTATCAAATAAAACAAAATGTTTTACTGACGAAAAAGAAAACGACTGTCTCCTAAAAAATCTCAAAGTTTGCTAAACATCTGATGTGTTAAATGGAGCCATTTCTCGTTGTATTATTTTGAATTACATTAAAAACACTTAACTGTTAATTAAATACATAATGACTGTCAATCACTTTACTGGGCATAACTATAAATAAATTATGTATAAGTTCTGAATATCTTATCATATTAGAATTGAAAATATTCACTAGTCACAAGGGAATATTAATAAAATGCTTAGCTAAATTATTAAGTATGCGTGCATATTGTTTGACAATATAAAGATTTCAGGATTTCATCCTGAACTGACATCGGTTAGAGAAGCATTGGAAAACCTGCTAGTTCTGGACAGCTGTTTCCTCCTAGTTTAGGGCTTTTCAGTTGCACGAACCCACAACGAAAGGTTCGAACCCAGGACTTTCTGGTTACAAGGTCACTGAGACCCAACCCAATGGCCACTGCATGAATCCCAACTTCTGCCAATTAATGATATAGCGCGACCACTAGCCTACGTCTTGAACGAGCATTTGTCCCCTCACTGATCACAAGTTCCCACTAGAACCCGGGTAACTACCTACCTGAATAGGGGCAGTCACTAGTGAGCATCAGAATAACATTCGAGTGTTGGTTTTCAGGGATTTGACTGACTTAAGGATTTCATGAACTGGCAGAAGCTGGAATTCATGGACCATTGAATCGGGTTCCAGTGGCTTAATGGTCTACGAGCTCGCTTTGTAACCGCAAGGTTCCGGGTCCGGACCCCTGTAGTGGATGCGTACCGTTGAAGAGCCCTAAACTAGGACGAAACATCTGTCTCGCATTACTCGCAGGTTTTTCAATGATCCTCTAACCCTGTCACTTCATGATGAAATCCTAAAGCCAATCAAACCCCTGCAAACCATCATTTGAATCTAAAGATTCTCAATCGCCATTTTTGTGTTCAACTGTGATTGAAATGTATTCAAGTGTTCCACTTTCAAATCAACACTAAAATCCAATGATTTTACTTCTAAACGACTAGTGTTTTAAATATTTGCTATGGTGAAGTCTAAAGGGATAAAATCCTCATGTTTCAGATGATTGAAAAGGAAATCTAAAACAGAATATCCCATAAGGACTTTATCCGCATACATTGAAGCAAACTGTCGAAACGCATAGAAATTATTTACAACACCAATAGTTTAGAAACAATTTAAATAAATTTTAGTGATGTACTGAAAATGCAACACTAGAACACATTTCACTCTTTTCATTCCTTTAGTATTTAGGTAGAAAGTAGGGCTATAAGCTTTAAAATTTCAAAAGTGGTGATGAATTTTTTTCAAGATTTTTGTAGGCTTGTGTTCCTGTTGGTTGACCTTTTGTTAGGCCTTTATGTTCATTCACTCTTATTTTGAGTGATCTGGACGTTTGCCCCACATATTTATTTGGACAGTCAGCACAAGATGTGTGGTAAATCAAATTGTTTTTATCCATCATTTTTATGAGATCTTTCAGTAGATTTATTTTAATTTTGTTTATATTTGTCGGTTTAAACGTAGTGCGAATACTGATATTTTTGAGGTTCCTTCGAATTGCCTCTGATGTACCATTTTTATATGGTATTGTGACTGTTTTTTTGCATTCTTCCATCTTGTCATTCTCCGGTTTTACCCTCTATTTTCTCTTTTTTTGTATTATCTTTTATAAATTCTTCTGGGTAGTTGTTGTCGAGTAGCATTTAGAATAGGACATTTATTTCTTTACGCTGGTCCTCTGGTGTTGTTGTAAGTCTATGTATTCTATCTGCAAGACCTTGTATTAATCCTCGTTTTACCGTGAGTGGATGAGCTGAGTGATAATCAAGGAATCTCCCAGAGTGTGTAGTTTTTCTATATAGCGTCGTATTTATGCTGCCATCTTACTTTATTTGTTTCTGAATGCTTCTTGCAAAGTATTACAGTGTCTTTCTGTCAAGTAGTAAAATATTAAATAAAATACATAATGGTACGGTATTGCTTATTATGAATTTAGAATGATATTTTCATCTTTTTAGAAGTTGTATTATTATTATTATTTATTATTTCACACCTTCCTTTCTATATGCATGAACAAGGCTGAATAAAGAGGATTCAACTAACCAAAGCAAACTGATTAATTAAAAACAATGAACTGAAAAGAATTTGGACCAACTTAATTGTTTGCTTATAAATTACAAAAAGAAAGCCAAATAAAAATTTGATTTTAACAACAGCTACAAAGCAAAAAGACTTTTTAAAAAAATACTTTGAAAAAATTCACTTTATCAGTATTATATTATGACTGTGTATTTACTTCTCTTTTCTCGTGGAAAAAAATATCAGTTAAATTAATTAAATAGTTTTAATTTTCATTCATCTCAAGAGACGTATGCTGTAGCTGACTTACGAACCGGTGATATGGTTTATTCTTGATTAAATAATCAAGTTACGGGATGTGGTAGAGTCAACAGAAAGAGTATTCTGTCAAATAGTTAATAAAAATAATGATAAATCCATGCTGTAATCTTTTCGTAGAGTTTAGAGTAAACAGAATTTTTTAATTTAGTATCTTTTAGATTCCACCTGTGAGGAAGTTAGTCATATTTACACGAACACATTTAACATGGTTGTATGAAATAGAACCCTTCACAAGTTGAAAAGGATTTAGTGGTGGGAAGTACAAATATTCAAATAATCATCTGAAGAATGTAACGCTAAATTATGAAAAAACCCAAGACAAGTAAGCTATTCAGTGAAGAGTCTCTTTCCCCACTGAACTACTAATTTTGATTTTTATTAATGTTATTAATCACTTAGATACTGATATTGAATTTGAAAACCTATTTAGTTAAACAAGGGATCTAGTTCCATTATCCACCTTGGAACTAAAACGCTTCAAATCCAGTCTAGTGGATTGTTGTTATCAGTACAGCAACATAAAATGCGACAGTAAAAGTTTCTTGACAAGGAGCACAAAGAAGAGAAAAGAAACTGATAAATGATGAGAGAGTAATCCTCCGTGATAGGAGTGACTATATTAAAAAGATGAATGATATATTCAAGGACATACAGAAGTTTCAAAAACTTGAGAAGAAGAAATATTTCAATAACAAAATAGAGAATGAATTAACCAGACGTTTGAAGAAACTAAGGGAGGAACAGATACTTTCTGAAAGTTTATATGAAGGAATTAGGCCAACGGACACGTACACGCCAAGATTGTATGGCCTATCTAAATTGTATAAACCGGGGGTACCGTTAAGACCAATACTTGATATGCAAAATTCGCCCTACCATGCTCTAGGTAGATGGTTAGTAAATATTCTGAAAACTTTGCATGAAAATATAGCAAAATACAGCCTCAAAGATGTATTTGAATTCGCAGACAAAATAAAAGATATTAACATCAAGGACAAAACCATGATATCTCTGGACATAACATCTTTATTCACAAAAGTACCTCTAGTAGAAACAGTTAACTACATATGTGATCAAGTGTATAACCAGTCGATAAATATTGGCATCCCAATGGAAATCCTAAAAGAATTGTTATCAAGGTGTTCCATGAATGTAAATTTAAAATTTGACGGCACACTTTACAGACAAGTGGACGGGGTGGTGATGGGCTCCCCATTAAGACCTATTGTGGCTGATTTCTTTCTAAGTAAACTAGAAAATGTACGTTTGAACAACATTATCAGAAAATTCTCATTTTATTGCTGGTATATGGGTGACACCTTCATTCCTTGTGATAATGATTCGGATAGGAAAACAATAATAACTGAAGATGAATTAAGCATTGTATATGACACTTTGATCAAAAATAGCTATCCCGACAAATTTATCAAGAGACACATGACAAAGAAAGCGGAAAAGGACTGCTCACTATCCGTAAACAAGAAGAAGCCTTCATACGTACGACTGCAATTCAAGGGCGATATACCTAGCGAAACAATTACGAAGAAATTAAGAAAATCCGTTCCAAGAACTTTTAATGTTGGTAAACTACACGTCTTATTCTTTATACGACTGATGGTGATTCCTCGATTGAAAGATGAAGTATCTAGACTAGCCACTTCAAATTGTACCTATCAATTCAACTGCGCTTGTGGTGGAGCGAGTTATATCGGCCGTCGCTCTAGGAACTCAATTTTTCGTGCTCGAGAACATCTCGCAGTACGGCTAAGTAAAGGAGTAGTAAAAGCCATCAACAGATCGATATTAGACTATCTGGTCCAAACTGGCCACAAAGCAAGCATTGATGAATCCTCCTGTATCACCTACCGGGTATCAAATAAATTGCCAAAACCATCGAGGTACCGTATTCTCCAAACAGCAGAGGCTATAGCAATTTTTGTGAAACAACCACTGCTTTGTGTGCAGAAGAAGCAAGTCCAGCCACTACCACAAGCCCTTAACGGTTTTCAGTGGAGACTATAAATTCATGAATTTGTATTATTATCTTTCCTAATTTTTCTGACATTCAGCTTATTTTATGTTGATGCTATTGAATTGTAATCTATCGATATTATTGATTCGATGCTATTTAAACAGCATTAATGCTGTTCATAACACTAATTCATTCATTCACTGTAATGTATATATAACTGTAGAGCCTGATGATGAAGTTATCGAAAAGAGTACTCTTTGTTCAGTATCCATTCTTTTGAATACAGTTTTATTCATAATAGTTATTAAGGAATAGGACTAGGGCAGCTGCTCTCCATTTTCTAAGTGTAAATACTCTAAATCAAGCCAAATGTCAACGATTGACTCGTAGCAACTCTTCAAGATTATTTTGAAATGAATAACTTTAAGCATTTTAATTGGACTGATTAAATGAAATTTTTAAATGTCTCTCTAGTAAAATGTAATTGTTAAATACACCTATATTATTGCAAAGTTATAGTTTAGCAGGGAGGATTATTCTTTGAGGGTAAATCATAAACACTCATACCTACAGGATGTTCTCAATAACAAAACAAAAGTGATTTTACCACTTACTTTACAACTAATCCTGTAATTGTTTACTAGTTTAGAAACTTGTCTACATTCAAAAGTCATTTATTGATTGTAGAAACGACACTCCTGAAAACAAACATATTCATCTGCAATACTGATTTCAACAACTTTGAAATCTTCAAGTTGAACAGGAAATTTCTAATCATAAATAAGCTGATCTTCAGTTTTGCTTTCATCACTTCGTTAAAGAAGGGATATGAGAGGGGAAAACGTCAATCAGATCTTTGTTTTGTGTTGCTGTTTACAACGAAAGGACTCTGCTTAATTTCAGTCACTCACAAATGTTTTCCTATACGAGTATTATTATTATTATTTTGCTCGAGTTCCTAGTGAGAAATAGGGCTTCAACGACATATTTCAACTTCGTTCTATTTCCTGTTGTCCTATTCAGTCGGGTCCACTGCTGACCATAATCTCTTATCCCCCCTCTTTGCCAGACGACTTTCTCCATGTCACCCTAGCACCAACGACTCACTCGTCGCTTATTATTGGAATTCCACTTGAGCGATGGCCTGCATTACATGCGATGTTATTCGACGGCTTCACTCCCCAATGTATGCCCAATCCATCTCTTGGTTGGTTTGTTGCCAGCCAGAGTTTCTTGTTGCTAATCCCTTGTCGCTGGCCCGCTGACCAGCCATTTGGTCTTCAATATGGTGCCAACCAGCAAGGGAAGTTGTTGGTAAAAGTTCGCAGCTGGCTGTTGGAAGTTCCTCTCGTGACACGAAGAAGTAAGTGACTTCACATTTATGCTGAAAATCTGAATCTCGCTGTTAATGCCGCGTAATGAAGCAGATTTCCAAAGTTGTTTCAGGTTTATGAAGGCGTATCTCACCTTCCTGATTCTGGCTGTTTGGCTTTGACATCTTCATCCGTTCCATTTGTGGTTAGAACCGTGCTTCCTAGCAGGATAAGTAAAGGAAGTAACCTCTGTCAAATCTCTTCCACTGATGGTGATTGGTGCTGGTTGTTGTTGGTTGGTTGGTTGGTTATGTTAATCACTTCCGTCTTCTCTATGTTCACACAGAATCTTGTTTCCACTGACAGCCTCTTCAACTTGTTTGTTAGTTTTAGCCTGCCTGGAAGTTTTCGTGTTTGTGTGATATTAAACATATATCATCCACGCGTTAAATCCATATCTTATAGAGTCTTCCCATTGGTCCAACGTATTCCTATCTTCTCACTCCCACGAACACCTCAATTAGTAATATCTCCGGTGATAATATGCAAATAGATATTTCTTACTCCTGTATTCACTTCAAAGGCTTCACTTAATTCTCCGTTGTGGGTCACTTGACACGGGGCATTGTTATCTGAATTTGAAGGAGGTTGATAAAACGTCGGCATTGCACACCGTAGCGTTGTATTAGTTTCCAAGTTACTTCTCTGTCAACGCTGCCTGTTGAAGGCCTTTTCGAAGTCGATAAAGTTGAGGTAGAGTTTCGACTGAGAATCTATACTTGGTTCGATGACGATGCATAGAGTTGCAATTTGATCAGCACATGATTTACCTTTCCTGAATCCAACTTGTTCCGTCTGGCGGAGTTCTACAGTCAGTACACCTTTTATCCTCTCCAGGATGACGCGACTTAGTATTTTACTTGGCGTGGGGAAGAGCATTGTTCCACACCATTTGTTGCAGAAGCCTAAGCCGGCCTTCTTTGATAGCTTGTCAAGGGTGCTAAACTTTCTTCCAATCGGAAAGGCAACTTTCCCTCCTTCCAAACCTTCTGCACTAACGGCGTGACAACATCTGCTGCAGTCCCTAGGGCCGTCTTCAGTGATTCGGGGGGAATTCTATCTGGTTGTGCTGCCTTCCTGACTGGACTTCATTAGCTTGATAGCACCTATACAGGTGGGAATTGACATTAAACTTTGATTTCCTGGAAGAAAAAGTTTCAAAACTGCATTCTGCTACGTTTTCAGTAAAGTGGCGAATTCTTCTCCGTTTGAACTGAAATGATATATTTTCATGTTTGAGCAGACCTTTAGAAAAAGTATGACCATATATGAAGCATTAAGTTCATCGAAATACGATAGTTGGTAACATTTTTCGGCACTTAACATGATTTCCTAAGCTTAAAATTTGATTGGGAGTTCATCTGAGTCAACAGGGTAACAACATCATTTCAGAAAATAATACAGTTAAAGGCAAAGGCCAGTAATATAAGCAATAAAACTACAACTGCCCTCAGTCACCTAACTTCTCCTTATTTAAGAATCACTTACAACGCTCACTCCAAAATGAAGCCATATCGTCAGTCGAACGCTTAGACGTCACAACAATTTAACACCAGTTATCCAATGAGTCAAACCAACATGTTCAACTTCAAATTTCGGATATAATATTATACGACTGTAATAAGGATTTCTTATAAATGCTGAGTACCTTTCGAAAATGTTAAACTTTATTTCTGAAACAACTTTTTCAACCTATAAGCTCAGTATTGCTTGACTTTTGCAAAAGTGTATTTCCTGTGGGAAATCTCTAAAAAATTTATTATTCCTAAATTTATTACCATTATTCACCACAGAAAATAAAACCAATGAACCGGATAGTATGACAGTAGCATTTCTATATATTTAGTTATTGATGACAAATTAAATGCTACATTTGTAGTGTACAGTATATATTAATTAGTCTCCTGATGCAGTTCATCTTCACTATTTCTCTGCTCAAATATAAAGACATTCAAAATTTTATTTTCTAGTATTCATTTCTTTTTTAAATTAAGATGGCATCCTACTAAAGCATTAGTAGTATATTTGATATTCACAGAAATTCAAAAGAATGCAATATACAATGGCATTTTGAACCTTTGACCATACTTTACTGTTCGACACCCTAAAAGTTAGTACACCTGCACACAAAGCAGTGATTGTTTCACAAAAATTGCTATAGCCTCTGCTGTTTGGAGAATACGGTACCTCGATGGTTTTGGCAATTTATTTGATACCCGGTAGGTGATACAGGAGGATTCATCAATGCTTGCTTTGTGGCCAGTTTGGACCAGATAGTCTAATATCGATCTGTTGATGGCTTTTACTACTCCTTTACTTAGCCGTACTGCGAGATGTTCTCGAGCACGAAAAACTGAGTTCCTAGAGCGACGGCCGATATAACTCGCTCCACCACAAGCGCAGTTGAATTGACAGGTACAATTTGAAGTGGCTAGTCTAGATACTTCATCTTTCAACCGAGGAATCACCATCAGTCGTATAAAGAATAAGACGTGTAGTTTACCAACATTAAAAGTTCTTGGAACAGATTTTCTTAATTTCTTCGTAATTGTTTCGCTAGGTATATCGCCCTTGAATTGCAGTCGTACGTATGAAGGCTTCTTCTTGTTTACGGATAGTGAGCAGTCCTTTTCCGCTTTCTTTGTCATGTGTTTCTTGATAAATTTGTCGGGATAGCTATTTTTGATCAAAGTGTCATATACAATGCCTAATTCATCTTCACACACTTCTTCTGAGCATATAGGTCTAACTCTGTGGCTGAGGGTCTTTACTAAATTTCTTTCATACTTGTAATTTATGGAGTAATCGCTAATGAAACTGTTAAGACTCTTTTTTTCTCTATTTGGTTGACAAAACCTGACCAGTGAATCAGGCTACTTTGAAGATAACCGGAAATCTTGAAGATTGAGAAATCTGTTGCATTGTTTCTTCTTGCTTTGTTCAAGTTTTTTAATGGAAAGAAGTGTTTTTAAAGAGTTTTTAGAGAGATTTACAATAGATTGTGACGGAACAATTAAATTCAGGTGTAAGCGTCTAATAGTTGACACCTTAGCCAAATGTACCACAGTGAGATCCAGAATGATTCTGTTGCATCATTTTCATCTGCAATACCTACCAGGGGATAAGAGATTGAATTTTTTAAAACTGACAAGCTTTTCTATTCCATGTGTCTTTGAAATACGCTAGATATCCCGTCGCGAATCACTCTCTGTGATACAGCCAGCATATTCTTCCTAACTTGTGCATGAAAAGTGATATACTTGTATTCTCTGACCTGGCTGATTTAATTGTGAAACTTTCCTTGTCATTCTAGACAGCATCTTCAGTGCAGGCTTTAATATAAAGTGAACTTATTTGGATTTTCCATCAGTGTTATAATTGTATCTCCTGACAACCGTTGTTGTGTGACTGATCGGCAATTTATACTGTTCATTTTTAATGAGTCGGAATTTGAAATTTCTTATTACGTGAATTTGATTTTATCATTTGGTAATTTTGATTGATCCATCGTTAAGTGTTTGTTCAAAGTAGATTCGTCTGAGTAGCTTAAAAGTTAAAATACAATTCATGTCATTATTCAGATTATCAAGAAACCTAAACGTCAGCACTAATTGATCATTTTGTAGATGATTCCTAAGACTAAAAGGGAATATTTTCAAGCAATGGTTTTGTAGGGATTTCGTTTGATTGGATGGAGGATCTCATCATGAACTGACATTAGTTCGAGAACCACTGGAAAACCTGGGAGTACTGGACAGCTGTTTGAGACTCTTCATCAGTATTCATCTACTGCCGGGGTTCAAACCCACTACCTTCTGGTTACAAGGCTAGCGATCTCGTAGACTATTGAGCCACTGGGACCCGATCCAATGACCCATGAATTCTAATTTCTGCAAATTCACGACATAGCGCGACCATTTCACAATGTCTTCTTCAATGAGTTACTGCTTCGTCTTCAACCTGTTGTACCCTACTGTTCACGGCTTCCCATTAGAACCCCAGGTCACTCCCTGAATAGGGCCAGTCGCTAGTGAGCATCAAAATAATTTTCAATTATTGATTTTTAATGATTTTGTTTGATTGGATGGAGGATTTCATCATGAGCTGACATCAGTCCGAGCACCACTGGAAAACCTGGGAGTACAGGACAGCTGTTTCGTCCTAGTTTGGGACTCTTCATCACGGAATATACACATTGGGTCATAGGAGTTAATAAAAAGACAATTGCAGCGAAGAAAATTTTCTTTTCGACGAAGTCATCATCTAGGCTGTACATTCGTGTATTTATATCAAATGGATAGGAAAGTTCCAGAATAATTTCTGGTTATGGGTCAAATTAATAAAAAATTACAATTAGGAATTAAAATGACGTAACTAAAAAATTTTACCTGTAATATACAAAATTCAATCAAACCTATCAAAGGGAGTCAAATCAAGACATCTGCGCATAGCTGAGGCGCTAGCTATCCAAAAGCTCAAACCCACACTTTGTATCCAAAAGAATTACGTCCAACCCCTCTCCCTACCATGGCCATCATAAACAGGTAAAATTTTTTAGTAATGACAATCTCATCGCCTTTCTTATCTAAACTTCCTGTTTATTCATGTTATTTTAAGTTTTCTTAAACCCTGTTTACACTACCATATTTTCATACCCACTCTTCCTGTTTATTTTGTCATTTTACTATTTCTACATATTTAATCCCTGATTGCATAAACAATTATTCATCATATTAGTTTTTTATCCAAACATCCTGTATATTTTGTTATTTCTACATTTCTAACCCCCAATTGCACAATGTCAATCTTCTTAGTTATTATGCTACTTTGTTCGAGTTTTACCCATCCCCCCTGTTTGTTATGTCATTTTAATTCCTAATTGTAATTTTTTATTAATTTGACCCCTAACCAGAAATTATTCTGGAACTTTCCTATCCATTTGATATAAATACACGAATGTACAGCCTAGATGATGACTTCGTCGAAAAGAAAATTTTCTTCGCTGCAATTGTCTTTTTATTGACTCTTCATCAATAATCCCTGGTTTTCCAGTGGTTCTCTAACTAATGTCAGCTCATGATGAAATCCTCCATCCAATTAAAAGGGAATAATTGGATTTTATAGACATAGGAGTTTATTTCAGGATTTTATGATTTGTTGAAGATATAATAAATAAATCTTTCATGTGGAGGAAAAACTCTATTTGACTACTATTTTTTATACTTCAGAACAGATATTAGCGAGTTCTCCTTATCATCAAAGGTGTAAAAAAAGAGATTTCGCTTACTCTACGCTCACATACATATTTAAGTAGAGGAGTCAGTTTATGCTCACACTTATATATCTTATAACTATTTACAATCAGAAATGTGTTCATTGATAGTGATCTTATAAACTATCTGTTACACGCTTCCTGCCTTGTCATAATAATAATTTGTACAGTGCATATTCTCTCCTAGTAGTCATACATTCAAAACACAATAGGAAGCAGATATATCACTGATATTCACACCTGAGTTTAAATATCTCTCTGGACAGACTAACTATTCTTCAAAGATCTGTATCATATATTCAGTCATAAGTCATGAAAAACTCAGTCAGTACATTTTTGTTTTAAAAATCAAATTCACAAGATAAGCACTGGTTTGTTTTTCTGTAATGATTAATGAAAATAACAGTAAGAGAAAGAAGTAGATGGGAAGAGGTAATCTAGTGAATAAATATTGCTACACATACTGTTGTATGCCAGTTTATTGTATATGTATGAGGAATATTGTTACAACTGGTGGCATATAAAAATTATTTTCGACTAGCATATATAAGAGACAAAGTTGAGAATTAACAATGATAATAAAAGTCTATAACTAAAAACTTCAGGTACATACTGAGGAGGAACACTTAAACTGTAGCGTTTCTTTTAGGGATACAAGGGGAATGACGCATATGAAAGCGTAAAAAGAACATTTTATATGGAGGAAAAATAAATGAAAAAAGTATTTTGTCCCAGATTTGTATAAGTGACACCGAGATTCTTTGTATGTTGTATTACTCATCAATGTTTGTTTCTCAAAAGTTAATTTAGTCTTATGAAAGGTTAAATTGAAAAAATTGTGGTGTGGGAGAATTGGAACACAACTTCTGTGCATATTTTCTTCTGGTCTTTATATTTTATTATTACTATTACATCTTTGGGTTCCGAGTGAAACATAAGGCTTCAATAACGCATCTCCACTTTGCTCTATTTTCTGATCCCCTCTTCATCTGGGTACACGATTGACCATAATCTCTCATCTACTCCTTGCATCGCACGATCTCCATAACACCTTCGCACCGACGACCCACTCATCCTTTCCCATTGGGATTCCACTTAAGTGATGGGCTGCATTTAGAGCAATGTCATTCGACAGCCGCCCTCTTCAACGTATGCCCAGTCCATCTTCACTTTCTCCTGCATATTTATTGAACAATAGGTTCTTGGTTTTTTACCAGACAGAGTTTTTTGCTGCAAATTCTTTCTTACCTTCCGACCGGCCATTTGATCTTCATTATGGAGTAAGTGAAGGTAGCAGCTGATAAGAGTCTGCAATCTGTTGGAAATGCTTTTCGCGATGTGCAGCGCAAGTTTTCGACCCAAATAGAAGTCACTCACTTAACCTATGCGTTGAAAATCCGAATTTTTTTCTTTATGCTGGCTGAGTGAAGCAGAATATTCCCAAACTGGTTTCATGTTGATGAAGGCGTATCTCACTTTCTCAACTCTGGCCTGCTTTGAAATCTTCAACCGTTCCACCGGCGGCTGGTTAAAACAATACTTCCTAGTAGGATAATTGAGGGAAGTGACCTCTGTCATATCTCTCCCGTTCATAAGGATTGGTACTGGTTGCTATTGCTGTTGGTGGTGGTTGGTTATCTTCATCACCTCCGTCTTCTGTGTGTTCGCTGCCAGCCTCTTCAACCAGTTTGTTTGTTTTCATCTGTTGGTCTTCTAGTTTTTCTGACATTAAACACAAATCATCCACTCGCGAAATCCATATATTCTAGATTCTTCTTATTGGTCAGTGCAGCTCACAGTCTGTTGAATCACTCAGTTCACCAGAATCAGGATTATCACCGGTCTTACTCCTGTATTGACTTCAAAGGCTTCGCTTAATTTAACTTTGTAGATCACCTGACAAGTGGCATTGTCATTCACCTGTTGAATGAGGTTGATAAGGACTTGGACACTGCACACCGTAGTGTTGAAACTGGTCTTTATAACTATCTGTTTATGCGCAGAGTCTTTTGTATTTTGCTGTTTTATTAAAGTAATAAATGTAACGTTGTTTGGAGACACCTGAACTTTGTGAGCACTTTAAAAATAGAAGATAGATGAGACAGAGAGTGTGTTCATGACATGTTCTAACAACTATGTTTATTGCAGCATTTTTTTATTCATGTAATGATATAAAAATAGTATATATTATAGAGATATTTTATATTAAATTATTAATGGCAAAATGTTTTTGTAAGATATTTATTTGAACGGCTTCAGAGTTCTTGCTTCTCTGTAACAGTAACTTTTGCTTCCATGGTCATATCTACTCTTTGGGCTTCAAAATTAAACATATAAAATTGCGAACAAAATATTTAGAGCGAACAATTGTTTTCAATAAATTCTTCTTCAGGCTCTACAATTATAAATCCATTAATTTAAGCATACAATAGTCAGTAAAGGCAAATTAGAATCATATCAGAAAGTGTATTGTGGAACAAATATAAGATGGGATGGAACAATAGTCAGATAGTTTTTTAATATGCTTGGTCAATGAGAACATGGGACAAAATCAGATGAAGTAATTTAATTTAATGATGTGTGTATATATATAAATATAGTCAACAGAAATGCAGATTTCGAGAGTGTGTGTAATCAGGGTGTGTGAGACAATATGAAAATAGACCAACGAATGGGGCGGACTAGACATAAGTTCAAGGTTGAAAGTAACGACAGTAAGAATGATTGGAAAATAATAACGATGATATGGTGTAAAATTACAAGCACTATTGGTGAATGATTGTCAAATAATAATAATAATGAATATAATGAAGTTCCACAATACTCTTTCTGATATGATTCTAATTTGCCTTTACTGGCTATTGTATGCTTAAATTAATGGATTTATAATTGTAGAGCCTGAAGAAGAATTTATTGAAAACAATTGTTCGCTCTAAATATTTTGTTCTGAATTAATTATGGGAATATTCAATATAAAATTACATTTGTATCATTTTATGCTGCTGTATCATGAATTCCTCGTCCAAGTTGCATTCACTCAAACTAGGGGTATTTAGTGCAGTTTGGTGATTACTATACTTTTATTTGCCATTCTAGCGTACATACAAAATTAGAAGTGATCTATCATGCCTGTTGTATAGATGCTTTCATAATTATATGTAGGAGGTACAAACAAAAAACGTGCACTGCCTTGGTGACAACAACAAAAAATATACAACAGCTTGTTTTTGTTTCCAAGCCTAATTGCCTAATTATTCTATAAATATTTATAAACTGTCAAATATTGATCACAGTTCATTTGAATTATTCTATAAATAGTCAGTGTTTGTAACTCTTAATTAGTTAAATCATTCGGGACTAATATTACTTTAACTTCCTACCAATTACTCCTTGTGATCGTGGAAAATTATGTTCAAATCTTTAATGTAATGTAATTCATATTTTTCATCGTTCAGGTTGTAACCAGTTGAGAAGAATCCTCGAAATAATAAAAGATGAGCTCATATTATCCTGGTACAATTGTTGTTCTTGCTTTGTTCAAGTTTATTAATGGGAAGAATTGCATGAAGTTTTTGAAAAAAGGTGTTTACTGAGGGTTGATAATGGCGATTACTATGTTAATGAATCATGAAGAAATCACATAAAATAATAACTAATAGTTAATTCAAAAACGTTTTGTGGACTTCGTTCTTATAAGGGCATTCGACGTTTCTCTTTTAGTATATTGCCAATTTTGCGGTAGCTTTATTATTTAATTTGAAAGACAGATTTCACGAATATCTTAGATGCGGCTTTCCTTATTACTGAAAGATTTTATTATATATATATATATTTATAAGTCTTCGTAACAAGTATGTATGTGATTAGATTGTTCGAAGTGTTTTGTGTAAATACACTGCACGAACACGAATGAGGTAACTTACGTCTTATAATTATCTTGTTGAAAGACTTATGTTAGGGTTCGAATTTCAGGTTTGTTACTTTTCGAAATATTTTTGTTAGGTAAAAAGCTGAACGATAATGAACATAGGTGTGATTTTACGCACTTCATAATTAAGCTAAGGGTGATCATCTGTACAGTTGAATTGGTGAAACTCATATGTATTAGAGATGCTAACAGGAACTCTGACTAGAGTTCTTATGATTGTATAATACTGAGTACCATTCATACAGTTACTGTGGTAATACGTTAAACCACCTAATGGCTAAAGCTGTAATCAAATTAATTGATAGTTCGGTCGTGTATTTCTTTTTTAGAATTTTCGAACAATATGAATGCGCAGAGGTTAAATCATAAAGTTTACGTCATTTAAGGAACTATTTTACTATGCCTCATAATAATGACGTTTGGTTTATTTGTGTTACACTAATGCAGACTAGTGAAGCCGAATATTTATATCAATGCTGTGATTATTAAAAGCACTATCAGGTAAAAATGTGTTCGATGGAAGAAATTGGTATGCTTTGCTTGTTTTTTCAAACGCTTTACTGGAATACAAAACAGGTTGTTAGATAAATCCATTCTTCATCTTGATTATGGTGGGTTTAAAGATCTCCTGCTAAACAATGAAGTCAAATTTCGAAACCAAACTATCCTTCACTTTTGAAATCTTTTAAGTTGTCAGTGTAATTTGAGAATTAGCACACACACACACACACACACGAAGGGAAGCTTGTTACTCACATAGTTTCAGATTCCTTCTGCATAATATAGTTTGGATATTACTATGAGTTGTCATGTGCCTATTCATATTTCATACATAAAAGGATAAAAGGGCATGTGAAGGAAACTGTTGGTGTAGTTTTTTCCTCAAAATTATCTCTGGGACCAGTGAATATTGTTATAGGTAAAGCGAATATGCTTGTAAACCGTTTTAATGTATATAAAGTTTCAAAAATTTACAAACTACTAAATTTACTGCTACCTATCTAAGAATCATCGTTCCAACTACAGATGGAACGGATAAGGATGTCAGAGCCAGCCAGTCAGAATCGGAAAGGCAAGATACACACGCCTTCATCAACCTCAAACCAGTTCGGAAATCTGCTTCACTCAGTCACTGTAAAGAACAAGATTCGGATTTTCAACAGAAATGTGAGGTCGGTCAGTCTTTCTATACGAGTCAGAAACTTGCACTGTGCATCACGAAAAAGATTTCAAACAGGCTACTGCAGATTTTTATTAGCAGTTGCCTCCTTCACCGGCTGACTCCATAGTGAAAAAAATGACTGGTCGGTGGGCCGGTGAGAAATAATTATCAACAAGAAACTGTGGCTGGGAATAAACCAACCAAGAACCTATTGTTCTACAGATATGCAGAAAATAGGAGAAATGGATCGGTCGGGCATACGTTGAGGAGAGAGGCTGTCTAGTGACATAGTGCTGAATGCAGTTCATAGCTTGAGTGAAATCCCAACAAGAAGCAACGAGTGGGTCATCAGTGTTAGGGTGACATGGAGGAGATAGTGTGATTAGGAAAAGGAGGCGAGAGATTACGGTCAATCGTGGACCTAGCTGAAAGGGATAGCAGAAAATAGAAGAAGTGGAAATGTGTTATTGAAGCCCTGTGCTGCACTCAGAACTCAAGGGAATAATAATAAATTTAACACGAATCAAAACTTTTTTATATATTAAAATCAAGTGAATTCAATAAACCAGAGTTTTTCTCCAAAGTTTTTGTCATCTAGAAGGAGCTTTCTTTCTCAATTTCTGTATTCACTCATGGGAAATTAAAAAGTTTTATAAAATGTTTATACTCCAAAAAGAAAAGAAAATTTATTTGATATTAAAATGTGAAAAGGGAAAATTAGACTGTACTGTAAAAGTGAGGGAAAATAAAGCTGGCAGGAAAAAAAAGATTTTACGCAGCAAATCTTAACTGTTAAATAACTTTAAATTTAATTACACACTTCTTACTCTATTTAGTATGTGGTTTGAGCATATAAATTCATTCATTAAATTAACTTTTACACTAAAGTGACATACTTCAGCCTTGTAACAAATATTCAGGAATTACTTATACTTATTTCACAAAATGTTGCAGTTTACTTAAATTAGACACTAATCAGTAACTACTGTAGTGTTGTGGTGTTGTGATACAGACAATGTGTGTCAACGGAATATGACTCTCACATATTCCCACAGTTCAATACAGTATTAGTAGCAGTATGTTATGTATATTTGAACATTCTATTTCATGTTGTTTAATGTAAACTGAAATCACACGTTCAGTGATTGGTTGACGAATAGAAACTATATATGTATACAAACAGTGGTTTCATCAATGAAAAATATACCTTGGCTTCCATGTCTTACCTTCTGTGGCTACAGTGTGTCTAATCCTTTGTTTGTTACAGACGGAATTCTATCAGACTAGGTCCTAGGTCCAAGACTTCCTGCCAATCGCTTCCAACCATTTATTATAAACAGTTCAAATTGCACCGTGACGGCGAGCTACCTAGAATGCTGGCCACAGTGTAAACTTGACTAATAGAATTCAGTCTGCACTGAACAGAGGACTTGACACACTACACTGAATAGTGTCCAACCAAAGTGTCCAAAACAGTTCTATATGAGGTCAATCACGATCCCGACACAGCTCAGTGGTGATGTCTCTGACTGCAGAACTCACTGGGTGACGCGGGTTCGAATCTCAGAAGGGACATGAGTCCCTTCAAGGCTGAAAATACACCTTACTGACGAGTGCAAACAAACAGGAAACCTAAGTCAAGGTTTTCCTACGGATTGCCTCCAACCATCTATTGTGTTTCAGTTGAAACTGTATGAGGCAGAAGTATTAAACTCATTTAATGACCATCACTCAAGCTGAAGAAAGGCGTATTTATTTACAAAATAACTTAATCGCATTAATTGTAATTGTAAATTTTTGTCTTAAGCTAATATGTGACAAAATGCAGACGCGTTTAAATATTCCGTAGATGAAGCGAAAATAAATGTCAGCAAATCTAAACAAGATAACGTAAGTTGTTTTGAAGAATTCTTCATGAATCACCTTCATGAAAAGAAATTTTTAGAGCGAAATAAAGTGTCTTCACAGTCTGTTATGTCATAGTTTTGTTGATAACTTCTTGGTGTCATAATTGTTGGGTGACACTGTGAGCTCATTTGTAAAACAATGAAACGAAATTCGACTTAGTAATAATTACTGATAATTAATTGTAAATATCTTTTTCCTTGATCATAAATTTTAATACTTTTTAAACAATCAACATTTGAATAGATTAGTGATAGATCATTTGTAATTTAAAATTAATGTTAAGCGACACTAAAATGCTTCCAGCAGTGGCATTGTCAAGAATCTCCTTGACACAGGTCATCAGGTGGATGTCGCAAAACTGTTCAAAATTATCAATAGACAAAAAAGTTCAACTTTCCTTAAATCTGCCGAAGCAATCTCTATGAAGCGCTTGAAACCTGATTTATGCGTTCAGAAAGAAGCAGTTATCAGTCTTTCCTTGCCCTAGTAAATTGATGTTTTCATCCTCTCTTTCATCTGATTGCGTAACGACGAAGGATTCCATTGTGTATGATTATTATTGTTCGCGACGAAGTGATTATTACTATTGGCACTGAATGCATACATTGATTTTTTGTTTAATCATGAACTCTGTGCAAGTATGTTAAATTGTTTCTGTAGATGTACTTAATAATGTCTTTGGGCTGCAAGCAACTGATGAGAAGCCAACGAAACAAGTAATGGTACCATTTTATTCTGCAAAAACTGTTGTTCTTGCTTTATTCAGAAACCAACAATGACAGTAGGTTTACTTTGAAGCAAAATTGTTGCTTTATTAGATGCTCAATACATAGATGTTTGTTTTTGTAGATATGAGATTAGTATAAGAAACTTGTGTCATTTTGAGGTGGAATAACGAAATGTAACATATTCAGTAATGATCTTGTATATGCATTGTATCATTTGTTAAAGTAAAATGTAAATTATTAGTAAGTTAGTCTTTAGATAGCAACGATATTCTTATTGATATAATCTTTTCTTCTATATCCTTAAAAGAGGCTTGATAGATTTGTACAAACATCTTAAGACCGAACACTTCGATCCAATCAATCGATGGGAAAATCTAAAATGAATTAAATAATTAATAAGACCCTTTGCACAAGAGGTGGCTCTCGTGGCTCAAGTGGTCCAGTGGATAACGCTTTGGCGTCTGAAACTGCGTTCGAGTTCCAGTGGGAACTACATCACTCACTGACTGGGAAATGTATGTACATCCAGGTGACGAGTCCCAAATAGGACGAAATGAGCAGCTTGGATTCCACTGCTAGTCACTGTGCACCAAATGATCCCAAGAAAAAGAGAGAAAGACAGTGAATTCATAATGATCACTATATATATTTGTGTTTATTATATTTAATATCAAGGGTTTGTTTTATGATCGACAAGACTCTAAAGATTTTGGATTCAGATGGTTCAATGTGCAATGAATCAGTTGTTTTTTATGAGTTTAACCGGAAAGTAACTACCTAAATGTATTTATCAATATAAATTTCTAAACGAGAATAGTTGTTTTTAAGTAGAAATGTTATAAAAAGGCAATTTTATCATTTTGTGCCTATTCATGCAGTAATAAGGGTCTTGCATTGTGCACCTTATTTGATAAATATGACCATTTCGACAGAGTTGGAAGGGCGGCTTAGTTGCACTAACTATTATTATTCAAGTATTGGATTTTGTAGGGATTTTGTTTGATTGGTTGGAGGATCTCATCGTGAGCTGACATCATTTAGAGAACCATTGGAAAACCAGCACTGGAATACTGGACAGCTGTTCGTTCTAGTTTTGAATTCTTCAGTAGTACACACCCAGTATGCATACCCATGAATTCTAACTTCTGCCAATTCATGACATGGCGCGACCACTTCACAATGTCTTCTTCAATGAGTTACTGCCTCACCTTCAACCTGCTGCACCTTGCTGGTCGTGGCTTCCCATCAGAATCCTAGGTCACTGCCACCAGGACTTTCTGGTTGCAAGGCGAGCTCCTTTGGGTTTCTAGTGGAACACAAACTTTAAATTTATACATTCTGTTCTCTGAAGTCGTTCTTACCTGGCTCCACTATCTATCACAAACTTTCACTTCCTCCCCATATGATATCTTCCATATCATCCTCGGATGCCCGAATCGCCGTTCGTCATTCAGGTTCCAGCTGAAGACCGTGCACATGATGTCACTCAACTGTTTCAGTAAGAAAGATAATACTTCATATGTAGGGGATTCCTAGCAGATTTCAAGTGATAAGTTTACTATGTGGTTTATTTATTTTATTTTATTCATTTTCGTTCCCAGTGGAACATAGGGGTTCAAGCTAGAGCTTCGAAGTTTCAGTAGCAGTGGTGCTTTTTACGGGATGGGTTCGCTAGCCTCACGCCCAACCTTCCTTCTCTAAAGAGGCTTACCGGCTAAGCCTCGGCCGGGGATCGAACCTCGGACCACTTACGTGGCTGTCCAGTGTTCAGTCACTAAGCCACCATTTAAATCAGAAAAACTGACTTAATATTAATTTTTGACTGAACTAAATGAAATCACTAACCGTTTTACCTTTTACAGTGGATCACTTCGAAATAAAGTAATGACACTAAGCATCTCTCTCTCACCAAAATGCCTCTTCACGCCTAATTTTTTATATTTGATGATGTGAGAAATATTTTCTTCATTACGAAAAGCTTTATATTTCTTGATGAATGACAAACCAAACACGTATCATTTTTAAATTCACTGGGAAATATAAAGATTTTTTTATAATAATGAACATCATATATCATATGCCTAAATGCTTTTCAAACCATTCAACAGCAGGGAGAACTGTTCCCTTTTGTCGCTTTCAGCAAGGTGACGTTACAAATATATATATATATATATATAATGTGTCACTTCTTATTGAACATTGGTTAGCATTTAAGTATGTCAAACTAAAGAGGTATATACCATTAACCCCTTCGGCCAATAAAATCGTGGTTTCGAATTTCATCTTATGTAATAAACAATGCATTTTTCTTACGAATTGTTGTGAATGCTACCATAGAAACAGGAGTTCAGTGTTTACATGAGTTAACGTGATTAATATTGCAGTAAAGTGATTATGAATCATTGACGTCCAAAAAGAAAATAAGTATGAGCACTTGAATGAAAATAAAAAATGCTTCAGATGATTTATGAGACTGAATGAATGAAAATATGTGAATTTCTCGGACGTGGGAAAGTACATATAGTTGTTTATTAATGCATTTAAGCATAACAAAATGGCCTAATATGAAATAAACAAAATGTGAATAACTTTACTCGGAATAGTGTTTAATATTACATATATATATTATTACTGTATGCATATAGTGATCGATTGATTTTTGTTTAAAATGAACTCTGTGCAAGCATGTTAAAATTGTTTTTGTTTAATAATGTCTTTGACTTGTAAGTAGCTGACTAGAAGGCAACAAAATAAAAGATGGTACGACTTAATCTGCAAAAACTATAACTCTTGCTTTGTTCAAAAGTAGATGCTGTTTCTTAATGTGGCGTAGATCTAACCACATTAATTCGTTGCAGTTAGTAGACTTGTACAGTGAGGATTTATTGGTACCATGAGAATAGTGATGCCAGTAAGAAGTATGTAGACAAATTTGGCATTCATAATAATGTGACGAAGTGATACCGACTTTCAAATCTATCGTTCACCATTTTTTTGATCGAACGATTTAATCGAAAATGTGCCACTTTACAGAAGATATCTCGACGACGTTGTAATCACAAGTGATAAGTCTTGTTCTGCCACCTCAATTTCAAATCGAATGAATGAAGTTCAGAATAGCATATCACTTACATCTGTAGAAGAGGAAGATAACTATTTATTTTTCCTAGATATGTTTTGCTGAACCGACAGCTTGATCAATCAGTAATACGATCTATTCATAGAAAAACTACCTGCATTGGACAGTATCTTAATTATCACAGTTTCTGCACTGTTCAGTAAAAAAGAGCCTTAGTGAAGTGCCTCTTCAGTAGAAGTGAATGAATATGCACTGAAGAAACACTTGATGAAGAAGAAAGAAAATTGTCACAAACTCTGGTTGATAATGATTATCCAGACAACTTCATCAGGAAATGTAAAGTAGTCAGAACACCAAGACCCACTCTCCAACTCATTACTGAGAAAGACGTGTACATCAAGCTACCCTATATGGATGATCATAGCAGCTTCACAACTAGGCAAAGATTGAACGCTGCTGTTAAAAAGACTTTTTATGCAGCTAATATCATAATAATTGAGAATGTGAAGCCAATATATTCATCTAATTCCTTTAAGCATGCAAAAGATGATGTCACATCCCACTTTAATTGCCTTTTTGAATGTACGTGTGGCTATGTAAGAACAGAAGACAAGGGCCAGGAAACAGATCGTTTATTAAGAAAAATCAACACATATTTATAGATTTTAATGTACATTATTGTAGATTATTGTTATTAGAAAATACAGTCTTTTGATTGCTTGTTTCTCACAGAAAGTTAACCTTGCATCTCTTTGTGGCTGTGTCAGATCTTCCATATGCTAACTGTATCCGCCTACGCAATGCCTTTGTTCTCATTTTCTCACCACCAATATTGGGGACATAAACATTGACGTCAATTACTGTCTACCAACTTTGGCTAGCAGCCAGCTCTCACCACAGCTACACATACATAGGGAGGACTCATCGATCTCTGCAAGTAAGGGCTGGCTTCAGAGAATGTTCATTAATGGTTCCAGAAGCAAACAGAATCCCGAGAACCCATTAATGGTGATAACAAGAGGCCTGGCTCCTCTATAGCGAAGCATATTATAGAGACAGGACATAAAATTGATGTCTTTTAAACTGATCTGTAGAACGTGTTTGGGGCGTATCCTAAAGTTTATTGAAGTCCTAGCTGGCAATTAAGAAGTATACACGAACTTTATGCGTTCAGAAACAATTTGTCATCTCTCTAAACATTCCTCTGTAAACTTTGTTTAGATACTAGATGTACTGTTACCTCTGTTATTTCATTTAGTGGTCTTCATTGTTATTTTGAACTTCAGTATGTCCTTTTAACTTGGAATAAACTTATTTTCCCAACCTTTAACTCTTTATTAATTAATTCCTATGACAAGTCCATGTGTGATGGATCCGCTTGTTCAAAATGTGTTGCTCGAATACATCACACGATTCAGACAAATTACGTCTTCTTATTCCTTTGTCTAAATTCATTAAGAGAGCTTATTGTTTTAAAGATCTAATGGTCGGATTACTCACATTTTTGTATTGTAAAACGTACTAAAACAATT